>JBAMCP010001914.1:0-16730 GCA_037075105.1 Lissocephala sabroskyi
ACACACACAGAGACACACACAGCCATCTGTCCCCTTCCTCAACGTGTCCCCCTTTTTGGCTGTGGCGCCAGACGGAAAGTGTTGGCTAGACAAATGGTGAGGGGGGAGTGCGGCAGGGGGGAACTGATGGGGTTGGGGTCATTCCATGTCACTTGGCCATAAAAATAAATTCCGCGTCTCGCTTCGAGTCCAAAAAAATAACAATTTGCATATTTTCCCAGCGGTTAACAACTTCATTTTGAGCGATTCGAGGCGATTGCGTAAGCAACGGAGCGACCCCTTTTCGATGAGCTGCCCAACTGCCCAACTCTTTGCTTATCCTACTAACCATTTGTCTGTTTGTGTGTCTGGCAAAAATCGGTCTTTCTTTTCGCCCGTCTGTTTGTCCAGATGCCTAATTGTACGTCCAATTGTCTGGCTGTCGAACTGTCTGCTTGTCCATCTCTCCATCTGCCCGACGGTTCGCCTGCCATTGGAAACAAATGAGCTAATGGTTATCCATTTCTGCTTGGCCGACTTTGACATTTAATTTATACCCTCGACTCGACGAGAGTCAAGTGACCGATGATTTGACAACCCGATCTTGCCCCCACCCCTCCCCCCGCCCCGTGAGAGCCTTTGTTCGGCTGACTCTTTTGGCCAACGGACGCCGAAGGAGGCTGCCGGGCAAAATGCAATTTATTTGCTGTCTCGGACATTAAACGCGCTGCGGTGACTCCTGACTGACGCCATATTTTCCGCAACATTTGCCAGGAGCTTTGCTATCTTCCCTCTCGCTCTAACCTGGTTTGGTCCACTGAGGCCGATGGAGCGAGGGGAAGCGGCGGATAGAAAGCGAATTGTGGGCCGTCATTACTCAAAGTGTCAGAAAGTTTCATGTGGCCACGCTTGAAGCTCCAGGTTGCTCCAGTCCGCTCACCTGTCCGCAGGATGTGCTGGCCAGCTAGCAGGATGGGGATGGGGAATTAACATAATCAAGCCGGAGAGCCGTAGAGCCGGCGAATTGCCAGCCACTCGGCAAATCTAATTAGTTGCCATTCTGCCGGGCCCAGCAAATTGATTGCTCTCGGCAAAAAAGCTTTGGCTGATTTCATTACCCGCCCGCCTCCAGTCCCTGCCACGCCCTCATTTCTCTCTTGAGTGCCTTAAAAATCGCATTCAATTTGATAGCCTTGCCAATGTCGCTTAAGCGTTGCTTGGGATGAGATGGCTTCTCCCCTACAAAAGCCACTCAAAATCAACTCAATTTGAAGTGCTTTCTGCCGCCGCAACCCTCCGGCGTCATTTGGCATCTTTTGTAGTTGAAAGTGTAAACTGCTTGGGCGGACAGACGACCCACCAGCCTCGAATAAAAAAAGCTTTTAGATTCCGTTTAAATCTACTTTCTGCAAATGCACCTGCCCCAGTCCCCGCCCACCGACTTTGAACCGCCCGCGCCACTTTGAGACCACCAAATGCACTTAGGCCACGCGATTGTCTGTGTGCTTAGCTGCGTTCTTCGCTTTCTTCTGAGCTTCATTCATAAAGTGACATGAGCCGCTTTGCACCGCAGGTGGAGCCACAACCTCAGCACAGTGGGCTCGATCAGATCCCCAACTCCCAAATAGACTTGTAGGTTGTCTGCTCGTCGGACTGCCTGTCTTGCCCTGCCATTTGTCCTTTTGCCTCACCTCAACTGTCCGTGGCCTTGATTTATCCATCTGTCCAACTGTCTGCCCTCTCACTTCGTTGCCTTGGTTAATTGATGCTGCAATCTGCCCTGTTGTCTGTCCGTTTCGCCTTTTGATCTACTGTCTTGTACTCCAGCGCATTCTGGGCTTTGTAGCCTTTCTGTCTTTCATCTGATTGCTTAATTATCTTCTACCCTCGATTCTTAGGCTAAGCCCGACGTTTTTAAACAGGATTAACTCTTCCACTGACAGCTGCTTTCAAAGGTAAATGCAAATTATTGGACACTTTATATGTTTTCGTTTAAGGAAACTCTCTAAGAATTTTCTGCTCTTTCAGTCTTTTAAGATCCTAAAAGATCTAAGCAGCCTGGATTAGTGGAGTGAGATTCTCGGCTCTTTGTCAGCCTTGAGTTCTTCTTATTTTGTAGGACTTCCGTGTTTTGGTTTCCTTAACTCCCCGCCCACTGTGCGTGAACTGAATGGAAGTTCCTGTGATTGGCAGCGGTGACGCTGGTGACGCTTAACAGCTGAGCACTTTTCAACACTGGCCCGGCTGCTGGCTGGCCAACACTGCTGCCCCCCACCACCTAAACAAGCCGACGCCACACTTTCCGCTGCCCTGCACTTTGGCTATGGTAATAAACTTGAAACTTTTAAAATGACTGCTAGTTGGCTGACTAACTGGACGGCCAGCAGAGGCGAAAAAAAGCGAACTGGACGCGGGAACCAAAGTGGAGTAAACTTTTTCATGGGCCCGGGCGGAAAAAAAATGACGCCAAAATGGCGCTCAGGACTGCCAGTGACGTGGAGCGAGAGGGGCAAGCGGGGCGGGGCAGTTGGCGGCGGCGCCAAATGAATTTCATTTCGCAGACGCAACGCGAGCAATTTTATTCACTGTCAAACGGAATTTGACTCTCGCCCGGAAAGCAGACCCGACACACGCCCCCCGCCTCCCCCGGCTAACTAGGAACGCCGGCAGGATTGAAATTAATTTGTGATTTTTTTTGTGTGCACTTCAACTTTTCGGGTGCTGCCTTTTAAACTAATTTGCCAGTGCAATCGCCAGCCGAAAATCGAAAGAGAATTTTTAATCCGCACACGACAGGCGCTGGGCAATGATGAGCCACTTAAATGCCGAGGATGCTCGACAGTCGTCAACACCTTGGAACGGACAGGATAGCCGGGGGTTAATGTTGTCCGGGCAACGCTGCAAAAAAAATGGAAAATCTTTCACAAACTTTTCACTTGGCCATATCGAGAGCGAAAAGAGCCGAGAGTCATTCATGCATGCGGCGAAATGCATGGCTCGCCGCACTCGCCGGCAGGCAGGGAAGCTGCCAGGGGCAACCCTGAATGCAGAGCGGGTGGGAGGCACCTGCCAGAGTTTCCGCTTTGCAATTTCCACTTGAATGTTCAGCTTGAATTTTAACTAATTTCGGTATTTTTTCCAGGTCGACTTGGAGCCGTCGAAGTCTCTGGAAAATGCGTAGAACTTTTGGCTTATCTGCGGACCCGCACACACGCAGACCCGTAGACCCGAGATGGCCGGACGGACGGACGTTTTATATGTGAAGACGCCACAAAATTAATTTCATGCCTCAAAGGACTTAAATTGAAAGTAATTGTTGTCCTGGCGGCGACGGCCCCTCGGCGATTGGCAGAGGTGCGAATTGTCCGGCGGGAGGATAAGGCAAACATTTTTAAGTGTCGGCTGCAATCAGCGTGGCATTGACAGGACACTAAGCGAAGTGCGTACGGCGGCCACAATCGATTGTTAAAGTTTGTGTCGAAATTGTTTGGCTGATTGGTCGATTGTCCTTCAATTGGCAGGCCCCCCTGCTGGCTGGCCAAACATGCAATTAAAGTTTTGTGGTCTCGACCACAGAAACAAACACCAACGACCACTGACCACCGACCAACGACCACGGACAATCGACAGCCATGTGAGCACTTCAGTGCACTTGGGGACTGCCAGACTGGTTGAAGTTGAAGTGTTTTCGCTTGAAAACTGTACTCGAGGCAGCCACTTTGATACTTTTAATTGTTGGACAAGTTTGAAGGGGCGCCGCTCAAGATTGAGGCAATGTTTGTCCAAGGACATGAAACATGAAAGTTGCGCCGCAATGTCGACAACACGCAGCCCCGCCCGGCTCCTTGGTGACAAAGTAGAATGTCTGCCACAAGCCAAGTTATTCCAATGCCTGGCGGGCTGGCGTGCCGAGCGCGGCCCGCGAGCATTTCGATGTTGCATTGCCAATGGAAATTCATGTGCGAAAGCGGCCACCTGAGAAATCAGACCGCCACCTCAGCCATTCCGAGGGGTGGATTGCCAGGCAAATCGCTTAGCCGCCCGCCGAGCGACGGCGCCTTGTCCTGGCCATTATGTTGGCGTATTCGTATTGATCTAAAATTGAATGTAAATTACCGCAAGTTGGCGCACAGAAATGGTTGACGGATGGCTGCCATGACGCAGGCAATGGCGAGGGCGGCGCTCGCCTGATGCACGTGGGAATCGCCCAGATGCCGCCAATTGACGATGCTGGCTGTCAGCCGGGCCGGAATGCGGCTGGCTGGGTGGCCCTTCTGTGTTCTGTTAAATCATTCAACGGCCATTAAACTGTCGACTCGGTCCAGTCACTGTGTGGTGGCTAAGCCAGCCAACGAGAGCCCCCACTGCCGCCTGGTTTGGTGTCGTTGACCAGGCCAACTGAAAGTTGCCATTTGCTGGGCTCCCCCGGCCCGTCAACTGCTCTTGGCACTCGTAACTCTTTCAGATAAATGCACAGACGTCTATGTGTGTGTGTGTGTTGGCCATTAAATACCATTACATCTTATCTTGTGCAATTGCCTGGGCGGTCAGTTTTGGCCGGTCGGAGAGGGCCGTGGCCCGGAATTTACACAAAGGCCTCGGCCGAAAGCCAAACATTCGAATAATTTAAATCAGCTGCAAACAACACCTGTGAAAATGCCGGGCTTATCAACACTTGCCGAGGGGGAGGCGCGGCGTCAACTGTGAGGTGGGCGGGGCTGGTGAAGCCGGCAGTTCCGGTGGAGCGTTGATTTTCAGCTCACTGCTGCTGCTGGCAAAAGAAAATGCGAATGGAATTCCAAGTATTTCTCCTTCAGCCTTCACTAAGCGGCAGACGAGGCGCTTGAATGCTTAACCCTTAGGCTGTCCACGATTAAAGTGGGAAAGGAAGTAAAAAGAAACTTAAAGAGTGACGTTGAATTTTAGTCAAAAACACTCAAGCACTACAACAAACTCTAGGCTCTTTGCCTAAGACCCGAATGGCTACAAACTAAAGGGAGTGAATAAATTTTACCCGGACTATCCTGCCTTCCAAGTTTGTCCTGTTCAGCTCTTAAAGTTTATGTAAGGTATTTAGGTATACGATTCTTCCATTTACATTATCTTTCAACCCGATTCTCTTTCAATTTCACGAAAGGGTATGATTTATTTACCCTTATTACCCTTGCTCCAAGCCATATCAGAATAGCTGGAACAAAAGAGACGATTTCCCTGCCTCACAAGCTTATCCACTTCCTCTCCTAAACTTTAACGTTTTTAAATCCTCGGATCTTTGCTCTTTTCCAATTCCACGAAAGGGTATGAAATTTCCCTCATTTACCCTTGCTCCAAACCATAGCAGAATGAGATGACTATCCTGCCTTACAAGTTTCTCCCAACCCTCTCCTAAACTATCTTTAAGGTATTTTAATTCTGTGCTGTATTCCTTAAAGGGTATGAAATTGCACTTATTTACCCCGACTATACCCTCCTTTCCAGTATAACACTTTGCCAACCTGCATACGATTTGCCTCAGTTAGTTTACTTCCCATTCAATCGGTCCATAAATACTTTGATTAAAGGTGCTTTCAGGTAAATAAAACGTTCGGTGGGTTAAGCGAGCCGGCGACGTGCAGATACCGAAAGCGGAAAAGTCAAGCTACTTAGACGTCGTCTTTCACTTCCTCTATGCTGTCGTTTATCATGCATATTCCTCTGCTTGTTTGTTGGCCTTGTTTATTGTCTTCGGTGCGAGTGGCAAAGTCGTTTGGCTCTCCCTCCCCTTCGCCAACATTCGCTTTATGACTTTATAGGTGTCAATGTTGCCGTTGTTGCTGCTGTAGTTGTTGCTGTTGTCGATGTGGCTTTTGTTGTCGTGTCGGAGATTTTAATGACATCGCAGGCACATTAAATTTTAGAACTTATCAAAGAGACGCACGCCGAGAGCCACCACCAATCAGGTTTTCTCGCCCCAACCGCGCTGGCGGCTGCTGTGGCGTGGAGCTCCCTGGGCGCCATTTAAATTTCCAACTAACTGTAAATTGGCTATGCGGTGTGTGTGTGTCTCTGTGTGTTGGGTGAGCTTTTGAAGCGCGTTAATTGAATTTGCCGTCAAACAAAAGAGTGCGGCCTGTCAAACGACCGTGCGACTGCCGACCTGCCGGGCCCTTTTGGGCCGCCTGGCTCGAAATGAGTTTGATAAAATGCTCTAAAGCCCAGGATATCCACAGCAGCAAGGACAACCACGTATGGTTGACAACAATAAACTTCCGGCGGCCCCGCACAACTTATGCAATGGCCTGGCCCAGTCCAGGCCAAAAATGCTTGCAAATTCGTTGGGCAAGGGGAGGAAAAACTTTACCCGCATCCATAACTGCCACTATTTTCACAGCTACGGGTGGGCTGAGGGTTATGCAAACTTCTATGGCGACAATTGCGCAAGAGTTTTGATTGAGGGCTTTGTCGCCCTCGGGCCTGGGGGGCAGAGTCCTTCTTCCTACAGGTGCCTTGTCACTTGCATAATTCCAAATACCATCGGCTATTGTGTGGGGCGGGGGCGTGTCTGTTATTGCAGCAACTGGTCGATTGTTGTTTTCACAATCGAAGGCAATTAAAATTGCGATTAAACAGATAATCGTAAATGGGTTTTAATCCTCTTTTTCTAAAAGCCCAAAGCGCGAGGCATTCGCAAACCAACAAACGCTTTGGCAGGCCTCTTAAGTAGGAAGATCAGAGGACTTCGCTTGCCGATCGTTTTCAGGAGACTCTGAGGTAAGTAAATCCTTTGGGGATCTAATCGATCTTACTTATAGCCGAGACTTCTTTTAACCAGAAACTCGATTTGGCTTAATCTTTAATCATCAACGAAACTTTTTTTGAAGGTTGACTTCTTCCCTTAGTCCCTTAGATTTCTGTAGATGATCACATAAAAAGCTCTTTAAACGCTCTCAAGATTCCTGCAGTAAAGATCTGTAGAAGTTTTCTATTAGAAGAATTCAGATTTCCCACAAAGACCTTCAGGATTCTTTGGTACTTCAGCTTGCCATTATTTAAATGCCTCCAAGATTCCTTCAGAGACCTTAAGACTATCTAAATCTTCTTCGTTTCGGTTGTTTTTAAATGATCTTAATTCCTTGATTTTACTTCCTTGTCCCTAGAAAGAATCTACGTGCGTCGGTTTATGCTTTTTAGCCGTTTATTTACTGGGCCCATTGCGATATTGATTTGCAGGTAGGGAGACAAATGTCCGCCATGCGACCGCAAATCAAACAAAATGGCAACCAAATGAAATTAACAATAAAAACAAAATCGTATGGTAATTGATTTAAACTGCAAATAAAATGAAATTCAATTAATTGCGGACTCGCCGCAGTCGTCTTCAATTTCCCCTCCCCCCGTTAGCCCAGCCTGCCGGGCGTCCCTTTTCGGCCGCCATTTGTGAAATTGGAATCGAATCGACCGGCGAAGCATCTCTGGTCCGGGATCGATTTGTGCGTGTTTTCAGCTGGAAACTGCAACTAAAATTGGTCATTAAACCGCATGGCGAAATTGAGTTAACTGCATCGTCGACCGACATCGTTTTTCCGGCGACCCAACGCCCGGCCCAGTCCTCCCCTCTGGTTGAGTCAATTATGCTTGGTTGCTGGTGTTGCTGGTATTTTTGCAACATTTCTGCGGTTTAGACGCATGTCGAACTCATCAACTGGCCTGGCGACTGGCAGACTGGTGAATGAACCGCCGAATCGACCAGGAATCAATGGTCCTTTCCCAGGGGCGGCCGTACAATCAGCCTTAAATTGGCTTTGACTGGAAATTAACAATTTCATTTGATAAATCAAAGGGTCAGCATTGGCAACTCTGCCCAAATACACCAGCACACACTCGCACACCCGCTGACACACACACCTTGGGTGGAGCAGGACTTGCAATCAGCCAGTCAAATGCACGCTCCAATGGATTGTAACCTTTTGTATATTGAACATGACACGAACACCCACGCATCGGGGAGCATTTATTATGCATTGCTGCTTTCACACACACGACGCACACACGAACTCTCACATATTTGCATAATTGCGAATGTCGTTGGCATCGCCAGGACCCTCATCTCCTGCCTGTGCCGAGTGTGTGTACGTAAATTTAAACCATTTTACTTTGTGTCCTTCAATTTGTTGAACATGCAAAACGGCTTATGGCCTGCGATATAGTTTAGTCCATGTCCGAAATTTGCGGGCAAATGCAATTCGATGGCCTCGATTGTTGTTTGTTTTCCCTTGGAGATATCACAGTTCCCCCCACCGCGGGCTGCTCTGAATAATCTCTATGGAATTTTGGAAAATGGCAACTTCACACGGTCCGTCCGTTCACAGGCCTCAAATGGCTTTTTGGTCAAAAATTTAAAATCATTTCTAGGTAAACATTGGCCGGCCGGTTTACAAGAGTCCTGATTTTTTGGAGGCGGAGCTTTCCACTTGAATGTGGGAAATTTCAATTTGCCATTGGTAGAGAGTTTTTGGGGAAAAGCTACGATTTGATTTCGAATGGAGTTGATTTGTTTGCCGGCCCCCTGGCCGCCCGCACAAGTCAAACAGACGCGGCTCGATACAGCAAACAGAAATTCAAAATCAAAATGGGAAACTTTCTAGAAAAAAAAACAAACAATTTTTGTGTATGAAATTGAAAATTCTGGCCATTCAGGCCAATGAGAGATAGCACAAAAAAATCCCACAATTCACTGGAAATTTATATACCTCGTTAGCCCGAATCTGTTGGCCATAAATACTCGCAAGTCCCATGAACCGACAGCGGCCTCTGCGAGTTATTTCGATTTGGCATCGATTAAGAATATTTAATTGTATAGTCCATTCATTTGCCCGTCCCAACACTGGGACAAAATCCAGCTCCACTCACAGTCACAGTGGTTTTGGTCTTTTAAATTCCCCCAGCCTTGGACTGGGAAGGGGAACAGATTGAAATTGCGAGTTTTTGTTTGATTTTCTCTTGCTGGAAATTGCAATTTAAATTCACCGACTTTCCCCCTCAAGTTGTGGTATATTTTTCCTACTTTCATCAGCAGGGGTTCCTCAAAACTTCTTGAACGCTGGGAGCGTTCAACTTTGTAAAAACCTCCCTACGAATTTGGGGAAGACTTTCCTGGAGAGTGAGCTTTTAGGGGGCCAGTTAAGAAATCTTTAGGGTGAATAGGGAGAGTAAAACGAGGGATTGGACTGAGGGAAAGGCTTTAACATCGAGGTTCTCTAAGGTTAAAAGGCTGGAGACTGCTCAGCTGGGATTTGAGAAGAAGATAACTCCCCGAACCGCTTCAAATCGCCTTTATCATTGTGGCTTTGATTCCCCTTTCCTTCTATCTCTATAGGGTATTAACATGCCGATTCTGGAAACCTTTAGAAGGATAATATTGAAAATATACTTTTAGTTTTCTTTAAGTCCGTTTTATAATTTTTCTGCCTTGTTCTTTTCTTCTTTTCCGGTGTCTGTGATCTTCAGCGTTTTTATGATCATGTGTTGAATAAATCCTAACCTTAAAATGTGATCCGCGAAAAAAATTAAGCATCGGATCAAAGAATAGAGAGAAAGGAGGAGATTAAGTATCGAATCCTTCGTCGATGGAGTTCTTCAATCAAACCACGCCGGGCACCAGGTAGAGGCAGCCAGAGAGGCTTTTCGATTGCTGCCAAAATTGTGGAATTTGGATTTTTGGAAATTGTTTGCCCAAGATGACGAGGCCATCGACGAGGCCATCGACGAGGCCGTCGACGAGGCCATCGACGAGATCCGCCTTCTCGACGAGATCCGCCTACTCGACGCAAGAGTCGAGCATGGCGAGCTCGACAACCTCCTGCCAAATCAACGAGGAGGAGTTTTTCCAGAAGCGTCACCGCATTTTGGAATCCGTAGCCAAGCCCAACGAGGAGCTGTGCGCCAAGTTCCGCAAGTCCTTTGCCTACATAACATTCCGGGATCGCTCTCCCAAGATGATCAATGACATAATCATGGGCCTTTACGCAAACGAGAAGGACATACGGAAAGAGTGCGGCGACGTAAGAAACCCAAAACTCAATTCAACACAAACTGATACCCTTTGCCCACAGTACGCGCATTACGACATCAACCGAGTGGTCACCTCGTTGGAGATCCTACGCCAGGACATACTGGAGAACCAGCCCTTCAAGCTCTTCTTCGGCAAGCAGGCCGACACGGCCGACTGGAACAAATTCCTCGAGGAGCTGCTCGCCGAGGAGGAACGCTGCCAGTGGTTCTCGGCCGTCTGGTACCACGCCGAGTGCTACCTGTACCGCCGCATTTCCACCATCTTCGTGCGGGAGGAGACGCTCACGAACTTCGACTACTTCGCGGACATTAAGATGGCCGCCGCCCAGGACACGGCCCCGGTGATGGAGGCTGTCATTCTAGCCACTCGCGGCTGGAAGCGCAGCAAGGCCAAGTTTCGGACGGCAGTGAAGCTCTCCCTGTGGGGCAACCGCTGCGATCTGTCGATCACCAAAGAGCAACCGGACATCCAGGTGCTGCGGTCCATTGACAACTACAGCCGGGACCTCATGGTGGACGACTCGGCCAAGGTGTGGGACGTGCTCGTCGAGGACAAGCAGGAGGATGTGCCCGTGATTGTCGATTTGGTCTGCGACAATTCCGGCTACGAGATCTTCACCGACTTCATCCTGGCCGAGTACCTCATCGAAAGCGGGCTGGCCAATAAAGTGCGGTTCCATGTCAAGGCCATTCCCTGGTTCGTCTCGGATGTCACCCACAGGGACTTCCGCTGGATGCTCAAGTTTTTCGGAGAGCACGAGAACCCAAAGGTCCAGGCCTTTTCCAAGCGGCTACGTGGCTACCTCAGGGACCGTTCCTGGGAGCTCTGCGAGCTCTGCCACTTCTGGACCAGCCCCCATGACTGCGGCCAAATGCGCAAACTGCTGCCCTGCCTGTACACCAAGATCAGCTTTGGCCTGCTGTGCATTTTCAAGGGCGATCTCAACTACCGGAAGCTGATGGGCGACGTCTACCGCGAGCCCACGACGCCGTTTATCGACTGTCTGAAAGGCAGGTTGGCGGTTTTGGTTGGTTTTCTTGTTTTATTGCTAACTTGTTGGGCTTGCAGGCTTCCTTCCCACCAGCGTGCTGGCGCTGAGGGCCATCAAGTCGGACATTTACTGCGGCATGCCGGTCTGCGCCGTCGAATGGGCCACCGACGACTGTCCGGGCTGGGAGGTCACCGGCAAGAAGGCCGTCATTCAGTTGGCCAGAAAGCCGAGGGCATAGGTTTCTGTCTTCCACCGGGCATTCAATCCAATAAATCCATTTTCTTCCTCGAATTTGAGATCATTTGAAAGTCGAAAGAGTCCCTCAGCTTCTGAGGGGCAGCATTTTTACAGAGGTCTTTTATTTTATTTCTGATTCTTATGAATCTTTTGATTCAATGTGTACAACCGCTTCATAGAAAGAATCGAGCGCTCTCGGAAGACTCTTATGATTCTAAATAGCCTCTGTGGAATTATAGAACTATGGGAATAATCCTATTCCCTTTTTAAAGAGATGAAAAATGCGAGCATTTTTGGAAGACATTAATGATTTTAAACAGCTTCTGGAATCATCAAATTATTGGAAATATCTTATCCTCTTCTTTTTAGCTTTAAAGACAGGATAGAAAGGAGCACTTTTGAAAGACACCAGGGATTTTAAAGAGCCTTTGGAATCATAAAATTGTGGTAAGTGTTTTATCCTCTTCAAAATATGCTTTTTCGAAATGTGTTTGAATTATCCAGTTGGAGTTGTTTTGTTCAAAAGCAAGCGGCTGTACTAAAAATAGAGCTTACTCTCCTGTACAAATATTTGAGGAACCACTAACCACCAAAGAACCTCTTCTATATGTCTATATTTTATTTGTACTACCTCCACTTTCCCTAGAAAACCTTCCTTTGCGTCTGAAGTCTCTCAAAAATCCCACTCAAATATGCGAATGAAAGTTCTGCTTTTGCACTGCGCGCACTTCACAATTAACTCAACCCACTGTGCATGGGAGAGAGGGCGGAGGGGGAGGGTTGTCGGTTGCTGGGTGTCGGTGACTCTGTCTGTTTGGCTTACAAAGTGCACTTGTGTGAGTGTTTGTGCAATGCACTTCATTTATTTTATGCGACCGAAGCCGCAGCCTTAAATGCGCCGCATGTCGGCGTGTGCGGCTGTCCAACTGTCCGTTTGTCCGCCTCCGCACTTGTGTTAGTCACTGTGTGTGCGGCGGGGGTTCGTTTTTTCGTTATGCTGCATAAAATTTATTTCGGTTTTATTATCATTTCGTGCATTCTGCTGTCTTTCCGCAGCCACACCCGCGTGGGCGGATGGGTGCGTTGTGTTTGCCTCATTGTAAACGCAGACAGGGCGAAAAATTCCGAGAATTGCTTGCAATTGACCTCCGTCGCCACCAAACGCCCCCCGGGCCAGGCCAACGCCGACGTCATAAAATGTTTGCCGAGGGAAACAAAACCGAAAAAAAACTCACCATCTCACCAACTCCGGGCGACGGACACGAGGCCTGGAAAAAAGAAAATAGTTTTCCCCCTTTAAAAAAATATGGCAACGAATGTAATGCGGCCCTCCCCGCCCTCCAGAGTCCTTCGACCCCTCGGGTTGCTGTTTGTCTTTGTTGTTCTCGGGCCAGGAAAAAAAAACGAACCCACCAACTTTGAATGACTGTCTATTTTCGTTGTTGTGTCCTCTTCGGGGGTTCGCCATACGCTTTCCTTTATGTTTTGTGTTCAAATAATGTCATTTCGTAAATTGCTTTACCACCCCGACGGGCTGTCCTTTTGTGCAGCCCAACAACAATCGGCCTTTTAGCCCCACCGAACATCGGCCCTTGGCCGGATTTGAGAGCCGCTTTGTTTGGCGCGAAAATCAATTAACGCGCTCAATGAGCCCCACAAAACTTTGCAGCTTACAGAGCCAATTTACAGTTAACCAAAATGTAAATGGCGTCCTGGGAGTTGCCGGCCCGTCCGCTGCAGATGGCTGCCCGCCGTGGCCGGCCGAAGTGCAAACTGTTTTGATAAGTTGTAAAATTTTATGGGCAATGTCAATGTCATAAAAATCTGTGACGACAGCGGCAACCACAACAACTGAACGAGGCCCCCGCTCCCACCGCCATATGAAGACATTAAACGACAGCAGCTGCCCCAGCATCCACCCAACCGAGTGGCTGGGTTGCCGTTGCTGCCGCCGCGTTGTTAGCAACAATAGCAGGGCGAGGGGGCGGGTGGTCCTTTTGATGTCTGCTGTTTTGCTCTGTGCGGTTTGTTTGACACATTTGCCCTCAGCGCCTTAATTGGCTCAGGTTGGCGGAGCACAACTGCCAGCGTTGATGCTGCTGGGGGGCGGGGGCGGTGACGGTGGCGCCGCCGTTTGAGGCTGCATAAGTAAGCGGAGTTTGCCTTGCCGCCTGCATTATTGGCGGCAACTGCTGCGTTCCCACGTGCATAACTGAAAGCAGCTCAGACCGCTCGGCAATTTACATTCAATTTTAGATCGATGCGGCCTCTGCCCAGGGTGGATCGAGGACTTCTGCCCGCCCAAAGGGTCTGAGACGGCTTAGCGATTTGCCGGGGGTGCGCGTGGGCTGATTTCTCAGGTGGCCTTTTTCGCACGTGCAACAATCGCGGGCCACACGCTTGCCAAGCCAGTAAGTCTGGCCATCGATCGATAAAAGCAACTTTGGTTGTCGGCATTGCGGCGCAAGTTTCATGTCCTTGCCGGACTTTTGCCGGCTGCAGTGGCGGCCGAGGTCCTTGGAGTCTGTCGAACAATTAAAAGTATCAAAGTGAGTGCTTTGGGGCAAAGTTTGTGGCTGGGGCAACCGCAAAACTTTAACTGCCAGTTGCACTTTCAATTGATCAATCAAAGGCAAGGAATTGAAGGCAAAGATTTGCCTCGACTGCGGCTGCCGAGTGTCAACTTCTTTAATAAAAGAAACATCCAATTAACCAAAGAATCTCATTCTCCAAGTCCAGTGTATTTGGGTTTTGTGCCTGGGGGGGTCCTTTTGCCAGACACTTTGACAAAATAATCCGACTAAGCGGACTTAAACTCTCGGCTTTCACGCCCACACATGTCAACGGGGCTTTCATAAATAAAGTCCTTCTGAGCTACCCTGGAGCGGTGCTTCCTTCCCGAGTAACTTTATTACTTCATTTACACCTTTTTGTTTGTGCTTGCCTTTCAATCGCACGCAGGCCCCCGGCGGGGACTCCTTTTTTTAAGGGGCTGGGGGGCGCGGGGCCGAAAACTTTTGTTTGCCAGCGAGAACTCGGGCTGTGTGTGTGCCGACAACAATTATTTTCAATTTGAGACAATCGAGGCATGAAATTGATTTCAACTTCGGTGCTAAAATCGCCGGCTTATCCTTTCCCATGCATTTGTTTGGATTCCCTCAACTGTGGCGTCCATCCTCCTGCTGCTGCTGGGCTGCCCCGATTTATTGTCCGTCTCTTGGAATTTTTAATATGCAATTAGATGAGCAACTGGGATAAATTTCCATTCGTCCTTTGCGACCACTGACCACGGCCCTGGCAGGTTGATTGCCGCAGTTGCCAGGCCAACAGGTTCGGTTATTTCCTTGATGCCAGTCGTCCTCCTCCTGTCTGCTCAATGCTGTCCTTATCCAGTCGGCCGGCTGCCCTCACCTGGCCACGGCTCACCCTCAAGTGCCAATAAGCGAGCAAACGGCCCCAACACAAAGGACCAGCCAGTTCGGTTTTCATAACTCTCGGCCAGCAACAACAGCAAGACAGTCGCGTTAGTCACAACTCGAGTGAGTGCGGCAACCATGGCAGCCGCAAAATACAATTTTATTGGCATTTTCCTATATGAATTTGGGCCAAGGGGAGGGGAGGCGGACGAAGGCTTCACCTTTTTCTCAAATTTTCCATTTCAACAATTCCAACAGATTTTCCTGCACCGCAAAAGTTTCCCTCTGAACAACAGGCCAGGGTTGCCATTCATTAATATTGTTGTAAGAAGTTGTATAAATTTATTCGGGAATATGAGAATGCCAGTAAAAATTAACGAGGTATAAATTTGTTTTAAAAACAAAAAGAAGGCGGGTTCTTGAGATTCTCAATATAGGGAAAGCCTGACTGACCCAGCAGATCTAAGATTATAGTCAGTAAAGCGATGATATTGTGTTGGAAAGCAGGGAAAAGTGTCTTTCTGATCAGGTTGGCAGTTCCTGTCTTTCTTCTTTATCCATAGCGAAATCTCTAATCTTTATCACTGAAACATTTAAGAATCCACCGGCGATTGTAGGGAAAAGAGTATTATTCAGGTTTTCTGTTAGTTACCCCAAGGATCAAATGCCTCCTTGTGTGATTCATGCCTGCTTCAGTTACTCATCAAACCACCCACGTTCGCCTGGGAATCCCAAAAATTCATATGGCTCGCCAGTTTTGCCGCTTGGGGAAGGAGGAGAAACCCGAACTCATAGACGTGCGCCGTCCGGACCTTCAGCAAGTCCTTTCGAGTTTATGAAGCACTCGAATCACTCGAATCGCTTTGTCTGCTTAGATTCCCCGCACTCATTCCGCTGGGCGAACTCCTTGCCGGCTTCAGGCAATTTTTGCAATCTCTTAGTCACCGCCATCGTCATTCGTTCTCGTCATGCTGGTGGGCGGCGGGCACGCCCACTGCTTGTAACTCGCATATATCACAGAATTTTAGCCAGCTCATCATCTGAGCGAGGCTTTGTAATTAAGGACGGGCCAGCGGACAGACGGGGCAGACGGGCCAGGGAACTGCCACTGGCAGGAGGCAGCCAGTGGGTCGGGCCGCCTTTTCGTGTTGATTATGCTAATTTGAAGTCGAACACGGAATCCAGTGAACATGGACAGCCCAACCACCCAGTCGTCCTTCTTTGAGCTTCTGGGTGGACGGGACGACGGGGGCGTTGGCGGCGTCTTTGCGGCCACTTCCGTCGCCCGCTGAGGTGGTGGCAAGTGCCGCTTGCCACTTAAATGAAAAACGCTGCATAATTTCAATGAAAGGGCCCCAGGACGATGGCGTGCACCGACTGCCGGCTTTGGTTTGGCTTGCCTTTTGTGTAATTAAAGTGGCAAGAAGTGAAAGCAAATCCCGTGTAGCCATTAACTTCACACACATCGAAACGAAACTGTGACAGCCGAGCAGTCGAGCGGTTGCCTTGAGAAATACGCGCCCCGGCTTCTGACAGTTTTGAAAAATGAAATTGCCGCCTGGCCTGCCGGGCGGGTGCGAATATTGCAAATGTGCCACGAAATATGGCGTCAGTCAGAAGTCAGCGCCTTCCAGCGACAGCCAAAATAAATTGCATCCTTCCCAACCGTCCCTGACCCAAAGGCCAGTCTCGCCCCTTGAATTAGCCAATTGAAGATTTGCAGTCGCCAATTCATAGTCAGTTTACTCGTTTATCGTCGAAGGCTGCTCCTTCCTTGGCCAGGCTAGCCCTGCCCCGCCCCCCCACGCCCACCGCCACGCTTACGCAATCGCGTATGCGCCGCCCAAGTGTGCCCCGAAATTAAGTTGTTATCCACTCGCAAAATATGCAAATTGTTTTTGGCTCATGTCAGACGCAAAGTTTTTTATGGCCAAGTGACATGGCACTGCCCCCCCTCCCGCCACTCCACTTCCCCTCACCATTTGTCTAGCCAACACTTTCCGTCTGGCGCCACAGCCAAAAACGGGGAGACGGCTGTGTGTGTCTCTGTGTGTGC
>JBAMCP010001915.1:0-16725 GCA_037075105.1 Lissocephala sabroskyi
CTATCGGATAGGCTTTAGACCACGAAGAAATCTTAATGTTTACGTTTATTTTTCAAATTTATCGATTTTTTTAATTTATCCAACCTCTTGGTTTTCAATGCATTAAAAAACGCACTAAGCTACTTTTCAATTTTGTCCCCGCAATGAAACACACACACTTTTTTGTTCAATACACAAAATAATTTGAAAATCAATTGACTAGATCTATTGATATAAATTATACACTTAATATAAATCCAGCTCCTGGAAGAGCCATCCCTGGCATATTTAGTTTACCAAAGGGTTAACTCCAAAGGGAAATATTTAAAAAACCAATGTTCAATTTAATGCTGTTGGCATTAATTATGACGGTTCAAATAGACCGTATGTAGATATTTCTCCAGCCTCCCAAATAAATAATACTAAAAAACCTGCTGCTTGGCCTTAAAGCCCAACAAAACTTTTACTCCCGTGCTTCTCCTTCATTGTCGTCCTTAACAAAAGCAAATTAACACACGTAAATTATTAATAACACTTTTAGTGTGTGACCCATCTCCCTGCCCAAATATTCGTGCGGCAACAGAATTTTCTTTGAGAAAGCAGTCATACCTAAAAGTATAGTACGAATATGGTAAGGCAAGATCTGCAAGGTAGCGAGTGATCTTTCTTAAAAACCAAAATTATATATGTTAATTAAAATGAATTCTCATTATGCATTTTATTTTATAACATCGATTTTATTGCATCTCAATAGTGTACAAATTAATAAAAGGGACCATTATAAAAGTGTTTGGATAAATCAAATGGAGCCCTTTAGCAAGGCCCCGTTTTCTGTATATTGAGAGTGCGACCCAATTTTTTGTAGTCGCGCTGAGTACACTCAAATTCGCAGCGATTCTTAAAGGTGACACCATTCGAGCCGCACACGGGTTCTTTGTTTTGCAAGTTGCACTGGCAGAAACTGGCATCCACTGTAGTAGCACACAAAAATGCCATCGTACAAATCCACAAAATTAATAGTACAGAAGATCGGTGATTCATGGTATTTGGTTTTCTCAAAAAGTGTTATATTTATAGAACTTAAATTTTCTTAAAATTTTGCTGAGCCTCTCCTACAAGGTGTTGATTTCGCACTAGTTAAAAATTCATCAGTATGGCTCTCCAGCTCGAAGCTTTCAATACACTTTAGTGATTTTCTATGCAGAAGCATATGTGTGCATAAAGTAAAAAAAATAGAAAACCCCTAAATAAAATTATTAGATTGTGAGATCCCAAATAAAAGGTTCATAGACGGCGGTTTATGTGCAAGCAAACGTTTCCAGCGATAAAAATAAAATGCATAGGGGTGGTAAATAAGAAAAACACATTTGTCAGAGTATTAATGATTCACTTTTCTAAAAATAAGCGTACTTGTTATGAATCTGAGCACACACAGTAGCCTTCTCCCCCGCGCTGTTAAGAGTCTAGAGGAGCTTAAAGCGTTCGCAGTAGTTGGACGGAGGGTTTGCCTTAATTGATAAGAAGAATGACGTGAGTCTCAAAACTCTTGCAAAGCTTAAATTTTCACGGCACTGTTATATACTCTATCCACAAAAGACTATAAAGAATACAATCAGGCAATAAATCTAGTAGCCAAAAAAACTAAAAGAGAAGAAAACAGGCTTTGCATTAGAACCTTTAAGGCCAAAATTCTTATTTAGAGTTAATTTGAAACCCTCAGTTGTGCCCCACCGATTTGTTATTTTCTACCCACGGAGAGGTATAAGTTTCATAAAATCTCAAAAACTAAAACAGTAGGGAAGTAAAGGTGGAACCATGGTTGGTCTTTGGTTGGGTACTTCTTTTAATATTATCGAGTTCCCTTTTTATCCATAATAGCCCCTGTTTGTCGTTACATTCTCTCCCACCAACTGTAGTACACTTGTACCCTTTCGATACAGGGTATTCATGTGGGGCTTCCCATACGTTTTAAAAATTCAAAAGTTCATCAACGTCTTCCATTCAGCAAGAACTGAAAGCTTTTCAACGATAAGATAGGAGGCAATTTGTATTACCTTCATGTACGCTGGCTTTGAAAGCAGTTTACCAACAGAAATAGGCGACAACAAGACGGACCGAGCTAACTCTTTATATTTTATATATAAACAATGAAGTTGTTTGGATTACTTCTAATTTGCTTGGCCATACTGACATTATCAGTATCGCAGCTTCGGGCCGATGATAATGTAGATGCTGATGCTAAGCCACAGAAGAAAATTTGCGCTTGTCCCCGAATTTACGATCCAGTATGCGCCTCCAATTTAGTTTCCTACCCAAATCGATGCGAGTATGATTGCACTCGAAGGGAGATGGAAAGACAAGGAAGAAGCCTGGGTCTTCTTCGATCGGGAAATTGTTAAATGCGTTGCAGGAAATGAATAAATTTTAAAAATAAAACCGTATGGAAACTTGTTTCATTGAGTATTATTCACCTGTAGAATGATTGGAAAAGAACAAGCGATAATCTTATCTGTCGATAAGGCCATTTCGTATGATAACATTTAATTCCTATCTGCTCCAGGCTTGTCAATTTCAGGCAAAAAATATAAACTGTTATTAAACTGATATGGCAATATTATCGCCGTTATAATGTCAGTTTTAAAATATATGATAATGCTATAAATAAACATAGATCTAAGTTCCACTCAAGCGTTGCAAATATGAAAAATAAATATTACAACTATATGCTTTTTATTGCTTATATTTTTCTGTATTACAAGAACAATTTTTGGATTAGAAAGGTCTTCCGAAAACATAAAAAGGACATCTGTCGCGCTTTAAAATGCGGAGTTTTTTATCCATAATCTCGGCTTCCTTGACTGCACATCTAAAGAGACAGGGGTTTGGATAAGTTATCCCGTTCGTGCCACATATCGGATCGTAGTCCAAATTACAAACACAAGCAGAATCGGCCAAATTAGAAACAATTAAAACAAGAAAAATGGTTGCAATCCTTTTTTCCATGATATGATCCAAAGAGAACTGTCACTATTATTTTACTTACTCTGACTAACGAAATTTCCAATTTTATATAGCTTACTCGAATGGAATTATATAAGTAAAGAATATTAGTTCCGTGACTAAATACGATAATGCTTAAACTTTATGACAAATTTTGAGTCTGAGTTAATTTCATTTTTGTTTACTTGCAGTTGCCAGCACACCAGAAACCCTACACACTAAGCACGACGAAGCTAAGTCTGTTTCTAGTGAGAACTATGCGAGCAATAATAAGGATACAAATGCAAGTGTGAGCAACGTGGAAAAAGAATCAACGAGAGCTTTCAATGACGATCCAGACGCACAGAGATCTACAAGTAACGAGCTTAGAAGTGTTACGAATGCAAAAATAATTGGCCAAGTTGGAAGTAAGATAAGTGTGTGATATTAAAGAAACGTTCTATATCCTTTATTTTTTATAGAACAAGGCTCACTTACCATTGTGCGACGATCGAATAGTCGGAGAAGCTTCACCCCACTTGATGTCCAACAATCAACACAACTTGACTCACCTTTAAGCACACCAAAAAGCAATTTCTCTTCTGGTCCTTTAGAAGCAAGCGATTCCACCACCTCCGAAACGTCTAGATCTCATGTGTATGTCCCAACCACCGTTTATAAAGTACAAAATTTAAATATGCAGCCGTCGTCGCCAAATTTAACAAATTACATTGCCGACAACTTAGTTAATTTGTCAACAAGTCCTTCCTTTGTGGATGGGGCTGCTGGTGATAACCCCGTCGAATATACCGAGGAAACTTCAAACATCGTTAATATGGGAGCAACTACACGCCCTAAAGAGGCCGTACCTAGCTCCGTGGGCTCATTAGATTCACCGTCAGGAACATCAGTAAACCCCTCGCTATGGGAAACAGAGAACTTGCCACCAGTCGACACACCCGATGCGCTCAACAAGGCGGCTATAAGGCAAATACTTTACATACACAAATTATCCGTTTAATTACAATTTTGTCAACAAATTCTGTCATAGGATTCGCGGCCTTTTGCGCCGAATGGATCATGAGACCGTAGCCTATGAGGACATGCAGCGAAACCTGCATTATGCAGCACGTGTCTTAGAAGCTGTTTTCATTGACGAATCCAGGTTAGTGACCAAACACTCTTTCCTATGAATACTATCCAACTGTCAAACAAAATATATATAGATTACCATAAACTTTGCACTTGGCGCATTTCGCGGTGCTAACAAATTGGTAACTAAGAAGGCTGTTGAGTAGGCCTGACCTAATGCTGCGTAGCTTTGCAAATTTAGAAATAAATTCCCATTGCACTAATGGCAAGCTTCAGATGAAACGAGATTGTATGTTGAGAATCATAACATTGTCAAGGCAATATTTACTGAACCGGTCAATTTCTCTGAAATCTTAAAGTTAATTCTTTTGTATAGATTCATACATACATAAGATCTTGCCAACTCATGATTGTCATTCTTCTGTTGACATTTTGATTTTATTTTCTTTTTATATAATATTTGTATACGTGTCTGTTTTAAGCAGAAGCCCCACAGCGGGTAAAACTAAATTGGGGCAAGTCGTGTCTTCATCTGTTGAAAGCGAAGAGTAAGTGTTACAGTTATCGTGTTAAGGGTTTCAAGATTACTTTGTTCGTTACAAAACTTTTCTCTCTTCATTTGCATAAACAACTATTCAATTTCACTTCTATAATCCATCTTTTTATAAAACTCTTTTCACAAGATAATTAATTACTAGTTAGTGTACTTCTTTTTAAAAACAAAGCTATCGCTCCATTAAATGTGTGCCGTACAAAAATTTAAATCTATAGCCTAATTTTTCATTATCTGAAATATCTGTCACGTCCACTTTCCAATAAAAAAACGATCTTATAATTTGCTCCCTTTAGCAGAAAAATGTTTGCTACAATTTTTCAGTCTGTTTATCCTAAAGACCCTTTAAAAATCTTCAGGAGCGCAAATGCCGATTTCAACCCTAAGATGAAGACTTTTCCTTTTATCTGATTGTTCAATGTGTTCTCAAAGTTAGATCCTTGATGTCTGTAATTGTAGTACTCCTATAATTTTTGCGCAAAATTTTTGATCTAACTAAACTATAACTTTTCTCTCAATGCTATTTATTTCCTGTTCTCTAATACCCATAATATAATTAAGCCGGAAAGTTGTATCCCCTCTTCAATCAGCTTTTCTCAATAGCTGCCAAAGATTATCCACATCTTGATCATACAAGATCGACCTTTCTTGGGCATGCCCAAAATCATCTCATCAACTTGGCCTTGTCTATATCGAAGAAATTGCAATAAATATTAAAAATAAAAAAACGGGATATCTATATTAAGAAAAACTTAACACTCCAGAAAGTACAAGGAACCGACACCGAGTTTTAAGAATTACGACCATTTTTATAGGAAATGGTTTTCAAATTATTTTTTTAATATTAAATACAGTTGCGCAAACAAGTTATACACTATTTACTACGCGAATAATACCGAATGGGATGGGTCTGCAGATGTCGGAATACCGATGATAATACTTTGTACCCAGCGTTATTTAATTTTATTTGTAATTTTTTTTGGGGGGGGAATTCGGATATAATAAAGTAAGCCATATTTTAAGTTTTATACTTAAATAATTAATATAAATTTCGACATGGGGAAACTTGGTTTAGTTTATAGTTTAGAAGAAAAATAGTTTACACAAATTGCCTTACTTCAGATACCAAAGTTTATGTTTTAAATGAAGGGCCCTAAAAACTTATACCCTATAACGTATATGTATAAAATGAATGAACTTAACTTCAACCGGATTTGCGTTGTAGCATTTGCTCCGCTTACATTGTTAACAATAATCAAAGCGGTGTAATGAAACACTTAGTGAAGGCCCATATTGTATTTAGATTAAAGGTAATTGGGCAGGTGCAGTGCGGGTTAATGCGCGGGTACAAAGTACTTAGTTGCCTTGAATGAAAACTAGTGTTTACTTGTTTAAAACTTCAACTGACCTTTTTTAACCATTTCTTTTTATTGCCAACTTTGAAATTCGCAATGTACTCATACACACATGTGTGGGTATATTTATGTAAACATAAATTTAAATGTGAACTTAATGAACTCTACCGACAATAATATGAAAACAAACGATATGCCATCAACCAACTCGACCTTCAATTGCTCGTCTGCTCCGGTTTGCCGTTACTTACTAACAACTGCTGTGCGGAAATCTCTAAACCGCTACAAAAAAGTGAGCTTTCGGTAAAGATAAAATTCAAACAAAATGAAAATGAGCGGTTGAAGAGCGCTAACATCGATACCAGCTTAAGATTGAATAGCGAAACTGACAAAGATACACACTCGCATCAAAATAAAGAAACCAATAAACTCCATTCGAATGTAAATGTAATTAATCAACAAGTAAGTAATCAAACATCTGACAATCATGAAAACTTAGAGAGCTTTACAAAAAGTGCCCAGACAACTAGCACAGAATCCTCTGCGATAACCGAAGACTCTCCAAAGCCCCCAGAAACCGATTCCGAATCAAATGTACAGAGCCAACCGCAGCCAAGCGTACAGTCGGCCGAAATAAATACAAGCACGCTTCCGGCAACGATTAGCCCAAGTGCTTGCAGCAAAAGAGCTCCTGCGCCTGCGCCCGCGCCCGCGTCCTCTGACCAATGTGTTTCCAGTAATAGCAGTTGTAGTAATAACGCAACCGTGCAACGACAAAGGCGGCTGCGTACACCGATCTGGGCGCGATCGTCAACAACCAAAACGTACTTAAAATGGTTTATTATGCAAATTTAACGTATTTCGATATTAATTTGAATCCAAGAAATGTTTACGTTGTGTTTACGTTGTTTCGTTAACCATAACCACACAAATTTGAATACTACAACAAAATTAGCCCCATTTCGTGACCTCTTCCTCCTTCTCTCTGTCTCTCCCTCTCTCTCTGTCTCTTTCTCTATATCGCTCTGTCTGTCTATCCCTGTCCTTTTTCTAAAACGAGTTTCTGCCTATTCCTGTCACATTTTCTTGCTTGCAAGATGTATGTATATATAATTATTTGTACCAAAATCACACAGTTGTGCGTTTTCTTGCGTCCTGTTCGTTTAAAAGAAATGCATTCAAATTTTTATGAAACTATGTAAATATAAATGTCCGTACACGTAAACTTATGGCATGTCCTTTCTCCCAGTGGCCTCAAAAACTATTCTAGCTTTGCATGTTTATAGCAAACATTTTTGTGCTCAGGTAATTCAAAAATACGGCGCGCTGCTCAGCTGATCGCCCGTATGTGAAAACCAAAAATATCTGGCAACTCTCACATCTGTTTTGCCGCCAAAATCTGTGAAAAAAAAACAATTTTGTGTTCTCCTGCCCAGTTTTCCCGAAATATTCCACTCAAAATAAATTAAAAAATTGCGCCCCAATTCAAAAGAACTGGTTGCACAAATTAAGTCTTTGAAATGTGTAGTGAAAGTGAAAAAATCCATATAAACGACCACTACTCGGCGGAGTCGTGCGACGTAAGTTGAATAGAGAAAAAAGGCACGCGTGCGTTTTAATAATTGCAATTATATATCTCGTTGGTGTGCTCAGGATGAGTCAGCCAGCATAACAACAAATAGCACGACATCACGAAGTAAGTCGCCTCAGCTTAATGCACGGAACAAGAGGCGCCGCAAACGCATTCACTCGACCAAGCCGAAAATTGGGGCAGCCTACAAATACGAGTAAGTGCCCGGCCAACAACATGGATCTCAGAAAATTGCAGAGTTTGTTTCTCCCTTTCAACCCGAAGCACCCACATAAAGGAGAACCACAACGCAAGCATATTCGGTGTGGCCTTTAACACACTCCTGGACAAGGATGAGCAAGTATTTGCCACTGCCGGGAGCAACAGGTGCACAGTGTATAAATGCCCCCGCAAGGGTGGCATCGAGTTGCTTCAATGTTATGCGGATCCGGATGTAAGTAATGTCCTTCGATTGGTGAAGATGAGCGCTAATTTGTTCTACCTAACGCAGCCTGATGAAGTGTTTTATACATGTGCCTGGTCATATAATTTGAAAACATCGGCGCCTCTGCTGGCCGCCGCCGGCTATCGAGGAGTAATTCGTGTCATTGACATTGAGCAGAACGAGGCAGTGGGAAACTTTATAGGCCATGGACAGGCCATAAACGAGTTGAAATTTCACCCGCTGCAATTGCAGCTGTTGCTGTCGGGAAGTAAGGATCACGCCATCAGACTCTGGAATATACAAACCAACGTTTGTATTGCCATATTTGGCGGAGTTGAAGGACACAGGGACGAAGTGTTATCCATTGATTTCAATATGTACGGCGACCGGATTGTTTCCAGTGGAATGGATCATTCCCTCAAATTGTGGTTCCTCAATACGCCAGAGTTTCAGCAGAAGATTGAACTCTCTCATTCTTTTAGCCAGGAGAAATCCACACTACCGTTTCCAACAATAACAAAGCATTTCCCAGATTTCTCTACTCGTGACATCCATCGCAATTATGTGGATTGTGTTCAATGGTTTGGAAATTTTGTGCTATCCAAATCGTGCGAAAATTCTATAGTTTGCTGGAAACCCGGTCAGCTACACCAAAATATTGAACATCTCAAATCAAGTGATCCAGCCTGCACTATAATAGCCGAGTTTGAATACGAGGAATGTGAAATTTGGTTTGTGCGTTTTGGTTTCAACCCGTGGAAAAAAATCTTAGCCCTGGGAAACCAGCAGGGCAAAGTGTATGTGTGGGAATTAGACCCCAGTGACCCCGAAGGGTCACACATGACCACTCTCCAAAATCCGCGCAGTGTGGCGACAGTGCGACAGATAGCGTTTTCGCGGGACGCAAGCGTTCTTCTTTACGTGAGCGATGATGGAACCGTATGGCGCTGGAATCGCCGCAATTCAAACGCAATTTAAATGTCTAAATTAATACAATCTATTATCTCAGAAACTCAACGACATCGTACATTTTTTTATTTGTGATTAAATATTTGAATCAGATCAAAATCAGATTTTTTTTAGCAGCGTTTTAAAGTCCTATTCGTATATCGAATTTGCCTGCCAATTTATTTATCTAATTACAACAAAACAAATGTCCATTATTCATCCTCGCAGATGTCATTTAGCTACGTCTTCGACTCTTGCTACAACTGAATGTCATAATTCCACGCATGTTTTGAGTTATGCTCGCCGCCATAGCCATATAAACGATATTGATACTGATAGCGATAGCTATAACCGGAGGGCATTCCGATTGCGGTTTGTTTCAATTTCCCTCTCAACTTGTCGATGTATAACGATTATAAATATATATATTCATATCTATATATATTTACATGTATTAGTAAATTATACTTAAAGCACTCTGCACATCCTGCTTAACTTAAGGAAGACCACAATTTTACACCAATACTTTATGTTCGTGTCTGTAAGCTTTATAGTTGGTATATATATCGGGTTGTTTTCTAAATAGCGATTTTTAAAGGCATTTCCACTTTGATTCTTATTTATTTTTATTTACCTTAAATGTTCGCATTGCCTTGGGATTTTTTAGGCAATGAGAATTGATAAGAGCAATAGCCTTATAAAAAGTTTTTATGTCATATATAATGTAAAATTGATTAAGATATTAATTTCACATGCCAAGAGCTACTTTGATATCTAAAGCTTCTAGATTATAGCAGCTTTGGCTTTATTTACTAAAAAAAATCGGAAATGTCATTTAACAAAAGTGCTTTGCATTGAGATGTTTATGCAAATTCGGTTCTTCTATAAAAATGTCTAATAAATCGATGCAGAAAAAGTAAGTTCATTACCGAGAATGCTAAAATATTTTAAAATCCTGAAAATAAGTGGCACATCAAAGTGTTGATTAAAAATTAAAAATAAATGCCCTACTTACACATTTTTAAATTTAATGCATTAGGTTCCTTATACCTAAAACAGACAGGCTCAATGTACTTCCTGCAGACACAGGCCATCAATCATTAGTACATGAATATTTGTACGGCCTCAATTCAATCAATCGAACAATATTAAGACCTTCTTAAACGGCATAATTGACCCACAAAAATCCATGACCTAAAAACTCCTTTTGGCTGAGTGCGCTATTAAAACCAAAGGACATATTTACGTTCTAACCTTTTCACATCTTGCTTAAAGAATTTTTGCAGAAAGTAAATTTAAATTCGCACTCACAGGTAAAATAAAAAAAAAAACTAACACAAGTGTAGAAAATCATTGCATTTTGATACTTTCGTAATATATTAAATTATATTGTATTATATTTAAATATCATGAACTGTGCAAGCACAAACGAAAGTATTGGCAATTTCATTATTGACATGCAAAGTTCACAAATGACAGGGAAAAGGAGACTCCCTTCATCCGTTTTCGAGGGCATCTGCGTGCAAAGTCACTAACTACTTTAAGCATTTCATATAATTCTATTGTAAATATATATTTTCATTTATATTTTCATGTACAAGTAATGTACATTGGTTATACGAACAGTTGGCGTGTAAAAACAAAAATAAAAAAAATACAATTTATACACCTTGGAGTTTATGTAAAAACATCCAGCAATTATACACGCACACCTCCAGCAGGAGCATCAGCATTTTCGGACATGCACGCAAAAGAAGGGAGCTCTTTGGTTGACTCTTGACCGAAGTTGTATCTTTATTGGGTTTATACTTTTAGTTTTAATTGAACTATCAACCAAACCGGGCCGTGCGGATACTAATTAATATACTGGCGTGTGCGGATCGAGTGCTCCGAGGATAAAAACAGAAAAGTGTACGAGAGAAAGCAATTAAAAGCTCATTTTCTGGAAAAGAAAATAATTTGGAAAAATTGCAAAACTTAAACTATCTGGGACTATCTTTGTTCCCTGCTCCAATACAGAAATTTGTGCGTGAATAACTTGTGCTTTTTACATATCCGTGTGTATTTGAATTATAAACCCAAAAGTAAACCCACATTTAGGGAATATTTTTGTATGTGCCGTTCGAGAGGCACGCGAAATATTGCGCTAAAATTAATTTTAGCTGACCTATGTCTAATTGTCCAATAACAACAACAACGAGCAGAACGAGACTAAAGGCATCGACATCGGTTTCGACCAAAGTTGGCAACATAACCGTTATTACCAACCTAGTCGTAGTCGCAGCCGCTGTACGTCGTCGGGCCATGAGTCGTTTGAGGCGTGAAAGCAGCAGACAAAGTGTTATAACAGTGGAGCTCATTCAATTCATAATTCAGTATCGTGCCAAGGAGACGCAGGATAAGAAGAAAAGGTGCGGGCGGCGCTTTTACCCATAACCATCCTAGTATAAAAGTATAAAACAACTAAATTGCAAGATTGATGAAAAGTAGACGTATTAATTTAAATTGAATTTGAACCGAATTTGTACTCACCAAACAGAGAAGAAATGTTGTGTGAATTCGAAGCGGAGCATGCCATGAAAACCGAATGGTATTACATAAGCACCGTATTCATACAGATCTGTAAACTTAGACCACAAACCTTCGCTCTGCTTTGAGCTTTTATATGAAACTATTTTTAAGGAACTTAAATAATCAAAGGAACCCAAATTCCTTCGCTTAAGTTAAGCTCGCACCGGTTTTGTAAATACACATTTTTGGGCTGTGTTATTGCGAAATCAAGATCATGTCCATTATGAAGTTCCAAATCAGGATCACATTTTATTTTTCATAAATGAAACACCTTAGCTCGAGTCCAGTGCATGATTGGAACAATTACTGAATGCGCCCACAACAAAAGCCAAAGGCAAACACATTCGATGTAGTCAGCTTATTCACACTTGCACAAGCGCAAACTCAACAAAAACCTCCTAACTACATTTAGTCCTTGCATGAACTGTATTATCATTGTTAATGTAGCTTGTTCCAAACACTACCGGAAATTAAAATGATCCTACAACAACAAAATTTCTTAAACTTGGTTAACGTTTCAGTTTCTTTTTTTTTCATTAGCACTTAGCAAATTTATAACAAACCTTAAGGCCTCTCATGATATATAGACTGTCTTAATATTTATATTATCCACCTTACACACATAAAAAAACAGGCGATTAGCCGACGAAGATGACGAACTCTCAGAGGTACAGCCAGATGCGGTTCCTCCGGAAGTCCGGGAATGGCTGGCATCGACTTTCACCAGGCAAATGGCCACAACGCGGCGCAAAAGTGACGAGAAGCCCAAATTTCGATCAGTTGCCCATGCCATCCGGGCTGGAATATTCGTCGATCGCATATACCGACGCGTTTCCAGCTCTGCCCTGATCCAATTCCCCCCCGATGTGGTCAAGCTTCTTAAGGTAAGCAGGAGTTTGTAATTCTAACAGAAATATATAATTTGTTATTCATTTCAGAACTTGGACGATTGGACCTTTGATGTGTTTGCCTTAACTGAGGCGGCCAGTGGCCAGGTCGTTAAATACGTTGCTTATGATTTGCTTAACCGCTACGGCGTGATCCACAAATTTAAAATCGCGCCCGGCACTCTCGAGGCTTTCCTCTACCGTGTAGAGGAGGGATACTGTCGCTACCGCAATCCTTATCACAACAACCTGCACGCCGTGGATGTGATGCAGACAATGCACCACACACTCTTCAATACTGGCCTTATGAATTGGTTAACGGACCTGGAGATTTTTGCCTCGCTTCTTGCAGCCCTCATCCACGACTATGAGCACACGGGTACCACAAACAATTTCCACGTAATGTCGGGTTCCGAAACAGCGCTTTTGTACAACGATCGGGCTGTGCTAGAGAACCACCATGTGAGCGCCAGCTTCCGCTTGCTTAAGGAGGACGAATTCAACATACTATCACATTTATCCCGCGAGGAGTTCCGCGAGTTTCGAACACTTATTATTGACATGGTGCTAGCAACCGACATGACATTTCATTTTCAACAGTTGAAGACAATGCGCAATCTATTGACTCTCCAGGAGGCCTCCATAGACAAGTCCAAGGCGTTGTCTTTAGTGCTGCACTGTTGTGATATATCCCACCCCGCCAAACAATGGAACGTACATCACCGCTGGACCATGCTGCTGCTGGAGGAGTTCTTCCGACAAGGCGATTTGGAAAAGGAGTTGGGATTGCCGTTCAGCCCACTATGCGATCGAAAGAACACCTTAGTGGCCGAGTCGCAGATTGGTTTCATTGACTTTATTGTAGACCCCAGTATGAGTATAATGTCCGATATGCTCGAGTATATTTTGACTCCTATAGCGCCAGTTCTTAAGCCCAAGCCATCTCCATTGCTTGAAGAGAGCAGCGAGGCGGCTATTGAATCAGATGCCAGGGCAGCGGCGACACAATCCTCTGACAAAATTGTAGACCGGACTGGGGACTTATCCCGAAAAAGTCTTTCCCAAAGCAATTCAAAGTTTATTATTCCCAAGCCCTGGCTGGCTTGTCTTTCGGAAAACAAAAAGATTTGGAAGGAGCAGGCGATAAAAGGTTAGATTAACTATAATATAACTTTCCACATTATATTTTTAACTAAACGATACGATTTTATTTAATATACAAACTCTTTTCCCAGACTTGTTAGATCGCCGATCAAGAATTCGCCGCTCATAAAACTAGCAATATTAAATTTAAAGCCTTGTTTATTTTAAGTTATTAAATTGTAAGTCCACTTGAAAGTACCACAGAAAACTAATATTTGTTTGTAAATTCCAGATGCCGAGGCTCGCGCTCTGGCTGCCGCCCAGGAAGAGCAGATGTCTGCCAAAGTTGAAGTCATTAAGGTCACTGTGAAAGCCGCGGGAGATGAGGAAACTGGTGCTGCGGAACTTTAACCTGTCGGTGGCCAACAAAATAATTTGTCATAACACTTAGGGGACACAAGTCGAGATCACAAGTAGTTGCAAGTAAACCAACACAAAAATATAAATTATATAATGTAACATAAACAGAAAAGAATATTTAACAATGTAAAGAAGTAACCAAATCAAATTACTTCTCCAGCGCATGTGGTTAATGATATCAGGATTGAAGTGAACATATTTCAAAGCTCAGAATCGCTAAAAGTTTTGCTAAAATAGTGTATAATTTGTTATTGTTGTAAAGCTGGCAATGAATTGCTCTGTTAAGTTTGTTTCATGTTTCCAAGAACTTGGTAAGGAGAACAACTATAATGTTTTAAACGTTTTTCAATATGTCTGATAGCGGGACCATTCTTTTAAGATTTGCCATTGCTCTTTATGAATAGTTTTATTCGACAATTGCACTCGAAAGAAAGCAGAACGAATTGCAGCCGCCTGTTTTTTATAAAGGGCAAAAGAGCAGTGGAAAATTTGCTTAGCAGTAAGGTACCAAATTATCAGCTGAAATTGGGATCATAGCTTTATTAAGGTAGTAAATTATCAAAAACAAAATCAACTAGATTTATAAATGCATGCATATAAATAATTCATATATATAAAAATCTATATATATTTGCAAATCAAACTTTGGGCTTAAAGCGAAAGATCAAGAAATAAGCAATGTTTAAATTCGGCACTCCGAAGGTTGCAAATTTATTTGTATTTACCTAAATTATTTTTGAAAAACTTGTAAAAGGATATAATTCGTGTAGGACACTGAACAGTAGGTTGCATCCTTCTTATATAGCTACTTTATGCAGCTGTATAAATCGCTCCAAGTCGGCTAAACCTGTCCTTCCGGTACTACTTGTAGAGAAAATTCTGGTACATTATCATAACATAAATATTTAACTTTAGCAGACTATTTAAATGCATTTTGCAGATACAAACATTACTACAAATTAAAAGCAACATATAGCGACGAATGTCTAAAAGTAGCTTAGTAGCAATAAAACGTATATACTTATATATGTATACTTTATAAATATGCAAATAATACTGTTTTAAAGCAATCACTATATTTAAAGGCGAGATGCAGAAAGCGAATTTGTGAAATTTAGAAGTAAATTGAAGAGAAGTCTTTGCGCATACATAAATAACTTATAGCAAACAATAAATATGGAAGAAACCCAGCCAACTCTATTTCGTGTCCCTGCGGTTGTGTATGGATCACATCATCGGCAGCTCCAGGATAAGTAGTTCCAGCGAATATTCCCTATTTCGACAATAAACATCTTTCAGATAATGGGACCAGTGCATCTACCGAGTCGCAGGTGATAATCCTAAACAACACCAATGACTCGGTTGGGTGGTCCGTCCCGCACATTGAGCGAGCCGCATAGATCCTGGCCCGCTTTCATGTAAGACAAGAAATTGTTTCACCATATAACTTATTTATGCAAGTTTGGCAATCTTCCTGTCTTTTATCAAGGAATCATTCCATCCAGATTCTGAGGCACGCTGGGTTGTATGTGTTTGTATGCCGGTGTCAACGAGGCCCCGCGTTGCACCGCTTTGTGGATAAGCATGTTCTTGCGTTTTGCATATATACATGCAGAACGGACCCGAGTTTCGGTATACAACGCTCTGTAAATAATTTAACGGACGTGAAATAATAAGCGAATTAAAACACAAAAACACGCGAATACAAATACGCAGCAATTTCGATAAACGGAACCTGTTCCGATCACACTGATAACACGTTTTCTTTTAAATTGTGGCAAAGCGCGCGTGTTGTGCACGGGTACCCTAAAGACCTGCCAACTTAGTTAGGCGGCCACGGTTCGGGCAAGTTGGCAGTTCTTAGGCCGCTGCAGATGCTTCGCGTCGTTTGCTTTGCGCGTGTTAAAAAAATAATTTACGTCGGCAAATACATTAAAAGTGCAGTTTTATAGTGCGAATTATAAACTGAATATTATTGTGCATATTTCATTTGTGCTGCATTGTGCGTGGCCCGGCGGCAGTGTAGTCCATCATTAAGAATTGCGGGTGCGTCGAATCGCTGCATACAAACACAGGAAAAAGGAGTGGTGCCCAGCAGAAAAAGAAAATAAGAAGTATGTATATATGCGCAAACGTATGTATAAGCAAATTGTATTTGCAAACATATTTTGTAGTAATAGTGCTAGATAGGCTGTTGGCTGGACGGGTGCAATACTATTATTAAATATTTGGCATAGACTTAGACTAGTTAGTGAAATGTGCATTCTTAGGTGAACGTTTTACCGCCCTTTTTAAGCTCAATAAGCAAATCACAGAGCAATAAGAGAACGCAAACCCACACACAAGCACCCGCGCACTCACACGCAAACCGAAAGTCTCTCCGCTCCCGAACCCGCTTTCGGTTGCCCGCCCGATGTGCCTCACGAAGAACATTTTACATCAACGCTGCCTCCGCGTCTCATTCAATTTTCAGTTTGCTTTGCTCTGTACACCCGTACTCGTCGCCTCTCACCTCCGCGGCGTTTTGATTTTTCTACTTCTGCGTTGCTGCGCTGCTACATACATATACAAAAAAATTGCTGCGCTGCTAAATTGTTTCTATACTCATTCTTTTCACGTATGTATGTTTGTATAATGTCGTTATTAAAAGGAAAAAATATTTTTCCGGAATAACAATTTGGACCAGAACTTTTAATATTGAGTTCAAAAATATAAATTGGAATTAAATATTTTTCACTGTGATCGCCGCCAACGTCGTAATGCGAGTGCGTTTGTGCATGTAGATAAATAAATGATGGCGATTTTGTGTATGTATAATACTTTGTTTGTGGCTGTGTGTGTGT
>JBAMCP010001916.1:0-16711 GCA_037075105.1 Lissocephala sabroskyi
GTCGCCGCCTCAGCCCAGGAGGGCGGCCGCGGCGGTGCCGGTGGCGAGGGAGGCGGTGGCGGTAACGGCGGTCAGGCCGGTTCTGGCGGAGCAGGCGGTGTTGCCAGTGGCGGCTCTGGGGGCAGTGGTGCTGGCGGCAACGGAGGCAACGGTTCAGGACCCCCCTCTGAATGAAAACAATCGACCATTTAAATCTAAATAAAAACTTGAATATTTGAACATAATTTCTCACATTATTTAAACGTCAAAGGGGCTTAGGGACTCTTAAAAAATTGTCTTTCTTGGTTTAATTATAATGGAAGATTATAGAAATTTAATATCCCTTAACCAGTCCAACAAGATAGTTCTATGAATAGTTAGGGGTGCTTCAGACTGTTCTAGAAGTCCTTTTTCCTGAACCATAAATCGAATTTTAAGAACAGATATTATAGTATATCCTGAGAAACTGTTTTAAGGTTGCTTTTGTAAATTTCCCTAAGGAATATATGGATTAATTTTCCTTCATTTGAGACTGATTTCGAAACGAGAAATCAGATTCCCAACTATTGAAAGATCATACGAGAATAGGGATTTCTCAGAGGAATGAGCTTCTTCCCCAATTCTAAAATGCTTCCTTGCATGTTTCCTAAGGCAATTGGTTATTGCCTGAAATCGTTAGTAGTTCGTGCTTCAGCGGTTTCCGTAATACTGATAAGACTGAGGCTCAGCTTTCTTGGATCTATGGATCCGTTGTGCCCTTATGACTCTTCAATTAAAACAGTGTACTTTCAACTGTGCAAATATTGATGCACAAATATTGATGGACTCTTCCATCAGCCGTCTATAAAAGTCGCAGTCTTCTGCGATTGCAGCACAGAAGAATCTTTGAAATGAAATTCCTAACGATCGTGTTTCTGGTGGCGCTTTTGGTGGCCACCGTCTCTGCCCAGGGCGGCGGTCGGGGTGGCGACGGCGGCTCTGGCGGCGGTGGCGGAATAGGTGGCATTGCTGGTGCTGGTGGAGAAGGAGGTGGTGCCTCCGGCGGCTCTGGGGGCAGCGGTGCTGGCGGCAATGGAGGCAACGGCTCTTAGGGAATTCCCTCAGAATGAAAAGGATCGACCATTAAAATCGAAATAAAAACTTGAATATTTGAACATAATTTCCACATTATTTAAACGTCAAGCATCTTGAAAATTTGTCTATAATGGATAAAATATTATGGAAGTTTCAAGAAGCTAAAGATCCCTTAGGCAGTCCTTCGAGATATTAATGGTGCTTCAGGCTGTCCTTTTCCTTCAGGGTGCGATTAACGTCTTAATCGGTTTTAAGAACAGAATATCGTGAGACTGATTTTTGGTTGCTTCTGTCGATTTCCCTATGAAAACCGTGGATTCTTTTTAACCACTCATGGGTTTCAAAATAAGCCCAAGAAGGTTTAAAATTTAATCTAATTTGGAGGCTTAGATATTCTGAAATTTTAAGCTATCTTAGATTTGATTTTGATTATCAGGTTCTTAAGATTGTCGGAAGAGAGGAGTAAATTCTGAAAATATCAGAAACTTCATCTTCCAGTCCTTCCCTCACATTTTCTGCGAGTTAGTGATTCCATTGACTTTTTACTTTTAGGGACCTAGATGGATTAAGGGAATCTAACGAATCTTTTTTCAATTGCAACTTCAGACTTGATCAATTTCATTCAAGACAAAATTCTATGAATATTAACCTAAAATATTCCTTTACTGCCTGATTAAAATAATTCAAGGCGCTTCTTTGCAAGTCTTCCCTTCTACATTTACGTGGATTAAGTCCACGCCAATTAAGATTTCTGATTCCTTTAACTTCCCCTGAGCGCACTTCCCATATCCGTTTGATTGCCGACTGTTGACTTTGTTGAGCAATCAATTCGGACAATGGAAGCGCACATAGCAAATAGCTCTTGATTGTGCTGCCCGACAGCTGGGCAAATATATTCCCCGGGGAATTTATATAACACCCAGCAAGTGGTGCCTATAAAAGGTGAGGCTGCTGGGAGTGAATTTCACAAAAGTCCATCGATATGAAAGTCTTAGCTTTGGTGTTTCTGGCCGCTCTTTTGATCGCCTCGACCGATGCCAACGGCGGCAGTGGTGGTGCAGGAGGCTCTGGCGGTTCCGGTGGAGCCGGAGGCACTGCAGGTGCTGGAGGATCCGGCGGTGGGGCCTCTGGTGGCTCTGGCGGCAGCGGTGCCGGTGGTAATGGAGGCAATGCCGGACCACCCGGAACTACTCCCCCGTAATAATGTCCTCCGGAAAGAGACCCATCGAAATAATTCCTTATATTCAAATATAGAAATCTGACAAAGCAAGGCGACTTTGTTGTCGATTCGGGGATTCTATGGGAGGCTGAAGAGGTCAATTAACTTAAAGATCTTCTAACAATTCTTTGAATTGTGGAAGGCAATTTAATTAATTGCCAATTTAGGCAGTTTAATTGCCTAAGCTAAAAGAACATCTGGCCAACTATGCGCCTCACGCATTCCGCATATTTCCCATCTCACTTTGATTGCCCTGACACATCCTGAAGATAAAGACACACGCGTGTGCTGGTGTGTGAGCGGGTGTGTGTGTGTGTGTTGGATTTCTTGGAACGAAAAACATTTGGCTGAAACTTGTGGCATTTTGGTCTTTTCGCTTTTCCCTCGCCGCCGCTCGGCTCTTTCGAAAATAAATAAATTAGCTATGAATTCATAAATATTTTTAGGACCCGCTCACGTGTCTGTCGAATTTGTTATTCTCATTTATTTATTTCGAATTTTATGCCGTCTTAAGCTACCTGTGGCGAATTCGGTTTAATTAACTTTCCCGTCTGCCTTGCGTGGGTTGCCCATGAAAATGGAAGGAAACTGCCCGCCCCCCTCTGCCAACCAACCAAGTGGCACAACCAAAGGCAAAGGCCTGTCCAATTCCGCTCTGTCAACTGTCCATCAAAGTGGCTAAGCCACCTCTATCACGAGGGGGAACCACTGGTCCCACCAACCGGCGGTTGCTGGGGCGGCCAAAGGGCGTGGCGCAATTAATTTTGCGCCTTTGACAACTTTCAGTTTCCCCTTTCGATGAGCAAACATTCAACCTGCTGCTGTTCACTTGATGCCGTCAGCAGAGGGCATAAAAAAAGAAAAACAAATCAATTCCCCGCCCCGGGAGTATGACGGTCTGATTTTTCGCATTTTTCATGCGCTCTCTCCTCCCCCCCAATCGCCCCTCTGCCTTCTCATCGAACTGTCACCGAACTCACTGCTCGCCGTGGAAACCGCATGATCTATGGACTAACAAGGCACACATATAGACACACACACATGCACACCCGTCAAATGGGTGTATAGGTGTGTTTTGTTTAAGACTCGACCGCCATGGCCGCAGTCCTTAGTTGGCTGGGTTTTCGATTCGATTAATTTCGTGGTCACAAACACAATTGAATGTTTGCTTGCCAACTTCCAATTTACTTGCTTTTTAAGCGTCTAATTTTTGTGGCTAATTCAAAGGAAGAAAGAACTTCAAATACCAAATCGATGAACGTTTGCTTTTCAATTGGCGGCCAAACAGCAACAAAAGGGAAACATTTCCAGTTTTAGTTTCTTTTTTACCATTCAATTTTTGGGAAGATTTTTGGTGTTCACATTTTAAACAGCCACTTAAGTTTTGGTTTTCTCGTTCTATTGATTTCAATTTAAATTTCGTTTAAACGAAAGTTTAACATTCACATTTGAATTGGCGGTTGCCCAGCAACTTCGAATTTTTTGGGGAACTTTACGCACTTCACTTTTGATTGTTGTTGGTCGGTCGGTTTGTTTGCTTTTGTTTTGATGCTTTGTTTATTGCATAATCCCGAATTGCTCTTTATTGTCTTCTTGTGGTGTTAATTTAGTTTCGATTCGAATCGACCGGTTCAACGCGCTGGCCACGTCTGCAAAGGCGCCTCGTCTAGAACGCACTGGAGGCGGCGGTCCCCAGCCGCCGTTGCCCAACGCCGAGCGATCCGCAGCCGGCATTGCTGAGCTTTCGCCAGGAGCTTTCTCTCTTTCTCTCCCTCTCTCGTGGGGCGACCTTAGGCGGTGCTCTGGTAGTTTAGCTGTTAACACGGCGATTCCGAGGCAGATCGCCTGCTGGTTTCGTTTACGTTTCATGGCCCGCATTGCGTATACTTAATTCTGCAAGCCCGTGACGTCACGGCTTTGTATTTCGCGGAAGTAAACAGTGGAAGTTTTCTCCTCTTCTCGTCTCCTTGTTCTTTTTTTGGCCGGCAAATTTCATGGGTCATAAATCATTCGACTTTTCAGCGCATTGTCTGCCGAGCGAGGCTCGTGCAGCAATTGCGCTGCAATTGATGGCCAGGTGCGTTGAAGGCTGACGCTCACGCAGTGAGCTCATCGCCGTCGGCCCGCTGCCCCGCCCCGCCGCCAACTTGACATTGTCGGCCCTCGAAGGCCAGTCGGCAGGAGGCCATCAAAGTTTCTTTTAATCCCCAAGCGGCGGCCCTAAATCACCGCCTTGAGGCTGATGCATGTGCGGAACAGCTGGGGGAAAAGTCTTACGAAAAATCGTATGGAAATTGTGGATTAGTCGCGAGACTGCAGTTCGCACTACAAAGTAAAAAAAAAATCATTCTATTTATTCGGCTAATCGGGGCATTAATTTTATGCCATCGCCTGTCGTTGGTTTGTTGTTTTGTAAAAATTCCATTTGCGTTCTGCGGTTGACGAAGAAAACCAAACCACCCCCAACCCCCTCTGTGGCACAGTGGAACCGCCAATCAGACACTGTCCATAACACGGAAATGTAGTCAGCCAGTCAGTCGGTCAGTTGGTCGGCCGGGCGGTCTGACATTTGGCGGTTGGCGGGTGATTTTCTCTGATGTTTACACTCGGCCAGCAGCGCCCCCAAAAATCTGAGAAAAAGGCGACACGTGTGGGGTCGTCGGATAGTTGGCTGGGCCTGGAGAGTCGATTCCTCCAAAAATCAAAAGAATTAACTTCATGAGAAAAGGATAAAATATTGGGAAGGCATAGAGGAAGAATAAGTCCCCCAGCTAATGATCGTTAGGAATCTGAATTTATATTTATTAAGACAGAAATGTCTTCAGAGAATCTTAAGATGAAAGAGGATTTACAGGAACCAATAGAGAATCCGAAACACAAATTAATGAATAAGAGATTCTCAGTGCTGGTCGATTTTATTTTCTTATTTACATTTGGCATTTTTCTGATCCTTTGAAGTTGAGGGAATAATTTGGGTAATCATAGAAAAAAACCTAAATATTTTCTCGCGAAAATTTCCATTGGCACAAACAAAGAAATTAGAGCCTTAAAATATCCACATTCTCGATTAATGCGACCACTTCCTGCCGCACGAAATTGCTGGGTGTTGGGGAAACTTTCCACAATTCGAGATGTCGTCTAGCGTATTGAATATTCGCGCAGTTTCGAATTTACATTTGTTCATTTGATCATTTTGACGACTGCAAGTTGTTTATTTTGAATTTGCTTTTTGGATTTCTAGTTTCTGCGGCGATCGTTTCGTTTCTGCTGCTTTTCTTTCCTGGATATTCGCCAAAATTATGCACACCCCCCAGACACCCAAATGTCATGTACCGCGGCCAGCTAAAAATATATACAAACATATACCCAGCCGACGGCTGGCCAGCCAGCCAACCCGGCTGGCTAAATGACAAAATTCTCGGCTAACCAGTAAACAGGAGGTGGGGTCACCCCACCGGCACACTTGCCGTTGCACATAATTTGGCATGTGCAGATTACGGCCAAATTATTGGCTAAAATTGTTTTCAAATATCGCCTAAAAATAGAGCCCCAGACGGTGTGCGAGTGGCCGGAGGTAGCCTACCTTTTTGTGACTCTTGAAGACGGAACACTTGAAGGTGTCCGTGCTGGCGTCGCGAGCTATGTAGCTGAATATCTTGAGATCGCTGCTGTCGTGTGACACGTAGAATATTCTGTAGATGGGATGATTGAGCAGTTCGATTTCCTCGGGGTCATTGGTCCAGTTCTTTTTCTGCAAAACGTTAACATTTATCCTCTCGTTTGATTGATGATCTCTCGATTTCTATACTCACTTTTCGACGACGCTTCTTGAGGACGACGCGTACACCGTTGACGGAAATGTGGATGGTCACTTTGCGTTTCTTCAGGTTCTGCACTTTGCACTCGTACTGAAAAACAAAAGGACGAGATACATCGGGGTTAAAGGGCCGCTTCGATAAGACGTCGACGGTGCTTGAATTTTCAATTAACATTTGACGGGGCCTAATGGCAAGACATGACAATAACGAGCGGTGTGTTTGCCGCCGACCCAACTTCTGTCATACACAAACCAGCTAACGGTGTTTACGCACGCACGGCCTGCTGCCGCGGGCGAGGAGGAGGCGCCCGTGGAGGCGCTCCTGGTGGGTGGGTCGTTGTGTAAACAAGCCTAGAAGGGGCTGGGATGACACGGTACGTTGGTTCTTCTTTGGTAACTGTAATCAAAGCGTGTGACGATGACTGTAATCAAAGCGTGTGACGATGACAGGTCACATATGCGTTGGCACACACGCAGGGATGCGCGGAGGACAAAAAATACTGCCTACTTTTCAGCGCGGGCGAAAAAGAAACGAAACTCAAAGCCAAGCAATTGAAATTGAAAGCGGTAGAAGATGGAGGCCTTCCGAGGTTTTTAATTGGCACCCCAAAGTTCCGTTGGCAACTGAAAACAAGCAGCTTCTTATCTCCGCCCACAGCGTGTGTGTTCGCCGGGCTTAATGAGATTTGAAGGCTTCGGGGCGTAAGCTGCCCCGGAGAGTTACTTTCGCGGTTAGGGATCCTAACGGATTTGTCAATTCATCGATTTGTAGCGATTAACTTAGCCGCTTTTTATGTTACTTACCCGTATCCGCCGCATGGCCTGCACAATCTCGGCTCGGGTATTTGGCCGGGGAACTTCCTCCCAGCCCACGAACTGCAAAGAACGAGAAAAATAAATGTTATTTTATTCCGGGAAATTTGCAATGCTAAAGCTAAAGTTGTTTTTGCCCAGGTGTCCCAAAGGGCAGCCGCTTCCCTGGGGCGCCACTGAATTGCAAATTCGACGACTCTCTGTTCTCTTGCTTTGTTAGCCTCGAACGGCCGACTTTCTTGCGTGTGACAGTTTTCTAAATTTAAAATCCCCGCTGCCCCAGCGGCGTTGCAAGGCTGCTGCTGATATTCCCTCTGCCCTATCGTCTTGCCACTCGGCCAATTGACGTCATCAATTTTGCTTTAGTGCCGCTGCAATTTGTGGCGTAATCGAACGCAAAGAACACTTGAAATTCTGCGAGTCATAAATTAAGAAAAAAACAAAAAACCGCGAAGCAAGCAATTCACAAATTGTGACAGTCATGGCGAGAAATTAAGCGAGAGCAGACTTCGTTTTTGATGAAGAGTGCGAAACTGAATGAGTGCGTCTGAATGAGTGCGTGTGAGTGGCCATTATGCGTTTATTTAAAGAAATGGGTTTAAAAATAAAATACCCACAAAAGCGGGCGAACTGCAAATGCAGCTCAAGGATGATGATTGCGTAGATATGGACCTAGATTCGGGCATTTTATTACCGTGTGACAAGAGCAATTTAAATTAAAATGACACGACAATAACAACAGACAACCGACAGAGCACAAGAGGTCGTTCGAGGGGATTTACAAATCGCTGGGAATGTCGGGACATTTTCCCTACTTAATTCGAAGGACTTTGCGAAACAACCAGGGTTGGAAATAAATAAAAATGCGGTTGTTTTATTCCGAAAATACTGGTTATATTTTTGGGGAACCTTTTAAGATTAAAATGCAATCTATAAAATCTACAAAACACGACAACTTGACTAACGAGTTTCTTCTTTTCTTCTTGCAGGGCTCACAGTTGATTCTTGAGCGGCACCACCAGGTGAGTAATAAAGCAACCCCTAAGAGTAGGCAACCCTTTTTTAGAAGATCATACGAATTCGCATACAGGCAAAAAACGATTCAAACGAAGATAGGCCCAGAAATAAGCGATATTAGCAGACCAAGTAGACATTCAAGCTTCGGTAAAATTTACCCAATTTAGAAACCCAACCAAGAAAACAAATTGCACATAACGAGCAGAATAGATCATATATTTTATTAAATATTTCGCTTCTGGGGTTAGGCCAGGTTTAGGATTCCATTAGGGACCTCCAATTAGGCTTAATTAATTAGACATTCAAGCTTCGCTAAAATACAAATTGCATTGTAGGTAATATTTTATTAAAAATTTCGTTTCTGGGGTAGACCAGGTTTAGGATTCCATTAGGGACCTTTAATTACATCTAATTAATTAGACATTCAAGCTTCGCTAAAATTAGCCCAATTTAGAAATCCCATCAAAAATACAAATTGCATATAACGATCAGAATAGATCATATAATTTATTAAATATTTCGTTTCTGGAGTAGACCAGGAATAAATTAGGACCTTTAATTACATTTAATTAATTAGACATTCAACCTTCGGTAACATTTACCCAAATTAATTTAATTAATAATCCAATCAAGGCATAATAGGATATATTTTATTAAATATTTCGTTCCTGGGGTACACCAGGTTAAGGATTCCTTTAGGAACCTTTAATTAGACTTAATTAATTAGACATTCAAGCTTCGCTTAATTTAGAAATCCAATCAAGTATACAAATTGCACATAACGAGCATAATAGGTAGTTTTTTTTATTAAATTTTTCGCTTCTGGGGTAGGCCAGGTTTAGGTTTCCATTAGGGTCCTTTTATTAGTTTTTTTGTTAGGGACCCAATTTTAGGTTTTAAAAACAGTTTTCTAGGCAGGGACTTAACGCTTTTTCAGCCGTAAAACTTTCGACGTGGGGGTAGGCCAGGGTTTGTCTCGTTTTGCGCCTAAAAGTATGCAACAAAATTTTTTTCGCACAAAAATTCGGTTTAACCGCCTAAAAGTATGCAACAAAAATTTTTTGCGCAAAAATTCGGTTTAACCGCCTAAAAGTATGCAATAAAAAATTTTTAAAACAAAAAAATTTTTTAACCACCCGTAGCTATGAAAGTTTTTTTTAACCGGCCGTGACCTACCCCTGGAATGAATGTATTTAGATAATTAACCTAACGGGGCCTAACGCTTTTAGTTTCAGAACCGTAAATTTGAGAGTTTAGACTGTAGCATACTTTTTAGGGCCTTTAAAATTCAAAACTTAAGATTTGAATTTAAAAGGCCCCTAAAAGTTTTCTACATAGACTGTAGCATACTTTTAAGGGCCTTTGAAATTCAAAGGTTTAAGACTTCAATTTAAAAGGCCCTAAAAAGTATGCTACAGTCTAAACTCTAAAATTTACAGTTCTGAATTTACCCTAGAGAGAAAAGGGATTTCCTAATAGAAGTCTTTTAAATGAAGCCCCCTGAAAGGATTCTATCGTATGCCATAAGTATGCTACATTTAATTTCTTTCTTCTTCTACAGAAAACTGAAGAACCTACACCTCGGAAATTATCCCAGCCCAGATTACTTTCTGCTATTCAAGTCAGTCTTATAGAGAGGCGGATGCCCGAAGAATTAAACCTACAAAATAAATATTTCCTCCACAAAATATGCTGATGTACAGAAATTAAATAAAGAAATGTGACGAAATTCATACTCGCTTGTTTCCTTTTCAGTTTAAAGGGCTGCACTGCCGCAGTGAGCAATAAAAATTAATATTTATGACCCTAAGCGCTATGCCCTGGAATGGGAGGGACGAGAAGGGCGTGTTGCTGTCTTCAATTTCAATTGAATTTTATGTGTGACTCACAAATCAATTAAAATGAAAAACACAAACATTTTCTGTGCCGCTGCCGATTGACTGACTAATCAATCAACTTGGTGGGCGTATGGGCGGGTGGATGCGGCTGGCTGACAGGCGTGCGGCAGACCGTCGAGATCTTTGCACCATTTGCCATTTTTTATGGATTTTTGATTTATTTATAGACGGCCGTCGCCGTCAGTCGGGCAATTGTTTTGGATTTAAGCAGAAAATAGAATTTTCCACACATTTAGCCCAAAATTATAGCGCAAATGGCAGATGATGATAAATGGATATTCAATAGAAATTCTATTTCCATTTAAACCCTCTAATTGGCCGAATCTAAAAAAAAACCAACGAACCATCAACCGACGACTACCGTTCATTCCGCCAAACTGCACGCGAAGCAAAAGAAACCCGCAATTTTTTCAACTTCAAATATTTAAATTGCATTAAATTTGTACTCGGCTTGAAACACACAAAAGGTGGACGCTGGGACGGTTGGATGGACCGGAGAGTTTACCCAGAAAGTTCAGTGCAAAATTTATAACCAATAGAGAATAAGCTTTCTTCTAAACGAAGATCAAATACTCTTCCAAGGAGAGTATAAGAGGAAGTTAAGGGTTAAATCTTTGAGTACATTAAAGCTCATGTTTGATAAGGGATTCTTGGGTATTTAGAAATACAAAAATGGGGTTAAAAAAACTATTAAACAGTCGAGAGCTCAGCAGATATTAAATTCCGATTTCTTTTCAGATAAAGCTCATTATCTTGGAAGACGATATGGCGAATATTACCGAGGAGATCTGGACTAAATTTGGAGACTAGTCAATAAGCTAAAAGCGGACTTTTTCGATTTGTTTTAACTCTAAGACTCGCATTTGTTTTTGAATGGGCAAATAAATAAACTTTAAAGATAAATAATTATACGAGCGTTGCACTATTTTAAAGACCCAAAATCTATGGACTGTTAAGAACTACATAACTCTTTGAAAAACCTATACGCCCTGTTTGACCCTCCCTAAATGATTAGGGTATAAAAATCCGAGTATTTCCAACGAGTATTTTTTTTCTCTTTTCGCTTAGCCGCTTTTCCATTTCCGTTTTTTGTATGCCATTCAAAAGCATCCTTTTTCCCCTTTACAGAGCGGGAATGGAGGGCGGTTTGTCGGTCTGTCTCACTTGCTGTGTAAACAGCCGCCGGGACTACCGTGGGTCGTTGGCAACAAAGGGGGCGGGAGTGGGCGGTTGGGAGCTGCATTTAAATTCATTTGCTTTGATTAAAAGCAAAATGAAATGACCGTCTTAAGTATTCGGTAAACTTTTTTTACGATTCCCAGCAGCGAGAAGTTTCCGAGGCAGAGGACAGACGGACTGCGGGCATTTTATCATCATCGTGGTGGCCGTCGCGGTGGCCGAGAGTTCATAATTTGGCCAGAAATAAATTTGCGAGATTTTGGGTCGTTAAATTTACGCCAACAGGCCAAGGGGGCCGGCCGAGTGTAGGTTCTGGCCAAGATATTTTACAATCTTTTTAAAGTCAATTTGATGAGGTCGTTGGTTTTATGAATTTGGTGGCTCGATTTGTTGCCCAAGGATTTTGTGTTCATTTTCTTCGACGAATGCGTGTTGTTTATTTTCCGATACTTCCCATGCCGCCGGATGGAAACTTAAAGTTTTTATCACCAGACAAATTAACGGATTGCGTGTATCTTTCGGCCCAAAGATTTTCTCGATGGCGATTTGTGGGATTTATTTCTGCTCGACTGCCCGTTTGCCCGGTTCTTTTCTGTTTATTTATGTTAATTTAGCGTTTTGATGAAAATCATTCTAAAGAAAATATACAAAGGAGGCCACAGCAGCACACACATCGCGAAAGGGGCAGGCAACTGGCCCCTGGCGCCCTGACGTCAGCACGGGGCAGGTGGCCGGCGGCCAGGTGCCGGTGGAAAGCGAAAGAAATTATCAGGAAAATAAAGTCAGCCCCAAAAGCCCTACGCAAAATCGCAGATTAGAAGAGCTTAAGTTTATGAAGAAAAATGAAAGGAGTCGCTGAAAAAATCGCCAGAGACGGGCAAGGAATTTTGCCGGAGATGCCTCGGGTGTTTGTTCCTTTTTTTTTGTTGCCTGGCATGTAAAACATTTGTTTGCTCAGATTTCCGCCCTCTCAACCGGAGGTTTTCGCTGGGAAAGCCGACCCCAGGGAACCCAGCAACTGTGGGAATTTTGGCGAAATGCGAGTTGCATACTTTCGGGCGGGCGTTTTAAAATCCAAGCAAAGAGAACGGCAGCAGGCGACTGCTTTGGTGTTCGGTTCTCTTAAATTTCGGCCAGCTTGCTGTCTCTGTTGGCCAGCTGATCAAGCGACGCCATAAAAAGCCGTGCGGTCTGAAATTAATTTGCCACCGAAACAGCTACCAAAATAGATCATTTGTCTGCATTAGACGCGCTATAAATTTGCCATGTTTATTGAAACATTTAATTGGCCACTTGGCGTGGAAAACTCCCTCGCCCCCGATGAACACTCGTGTGTGTGCCAATATTGCTGACGGAGGATGGCAAGAGGAAATTATTGACATAAATAATTCAATTCGACTGGTCGCCTCCCCGCACAGGAAATGAGATTGCGCTGCAATCCTTTCAACTTAGCGGGAAAAGCCAACAGAGACGAGAAATTTGAAAAATTAAAAATCAACAGCGCAACAAAAAGTTGACTTAAGAATTTCCCCGTTAATAATGTTGATTTCATTGCTGCCACGCGGCACCTTGCAACATTGCCCGACCCACCGACGGCCGCCCATTTAATCAGCGGGTGGCGGTCGTTTTTGTTGCGCGTTTCTTCAACGCGACTCGTGGGGACTGCCACGCCCTGCCGCAGTGGATCTCCCCGCCCACTGTTTAGTTTTGCTTTCTGTGCACTTCCTCTTCCTGTTTGTGCTGTCAGTTGGCGGCCGAGTTGTTTTTTTGTTTCGCTACGCGAATTTCGACTTCCTGGCCAAAGGACTCCCACCCCCGCCCCACCCCACATCTTCAGCGATTTAATGACTGCGTGTAAAAGTTTATCTCCTCGTTGTTCTTGGCCCTGCGGTTTTAGTTTCCATTCCGCTTGGATCAGAACTTTCATCCGCCTGCCCCAAACAATAATTTGCTTAAGTAAGGGTCCTCGGGAAGCTTAGCCCCGCAATCAATTGATTTTCCTGCCCGCCCCGCATCCGGCAATTAAATTGGGGCGCGCGCTTGGTTGCCAAATTTCTCTGCCACCCGGCCATTTGCAACAATGGCAAACAAATCACTTGTGCCTCTTGCAGCAGCATGCACACAGAAAACTACGGACGGAAAAATTGTTGCCGCCAATTAGGCCAGCAGTAGGAAACCAAAAGGCCTCAATCACAATAATTTTGGGGGCCTGCAGTTGCAATTCGCTTCAGTTTGCTTTCCACTTGGGGCAGCGCACCCAGGGAAACCGAAACAAACAACAAGAAGTGGCGGCAAACAAACATGCAACGATTTTAAGTAGCAAATAAATCACCTGACAAGAAGGTGAACAACGAGGAGCCGCCCCAGAGATTCCTGGCTTCCGTGCTTCTCCCCTGACCACGCCCTTCTTTATGAGCCTGCCAGCCGAGCGCCTTTCATGCAAAGTGCAAAGTCAAGTTAGTTAAGTGGCCCGAATGGCTAACCAACAAGCTAACCAAGCAGCGGGTGTGGGGATGGCAACAAGTTAAGTGCAAGTTAAATAAACAAACTGAAAATTTCCTAGGTCGGGCGGGCGACCGACCAACCGACGAGCAACAATAAAAAATTTCCTTCTATTTTTTGCCAAATGACCGTCAAGTGCTTGTAAATTCTGCCCCCCAGAGGAGGCGTGGCGCGGGCTGTAAAGTTGGAAATTTTTACACCTTTTGGGCCAAAAGTGGCATAAAATCGCAAGAGCCCCTGGGACCGGCGGACAGGCCAGCGTTCGTGTGTGGAAGAAGGCAGGGGCAGGGTGCCTAAAAAGGGGCCACGGGTGTTTGCCTGGGCGTGGCCAATTCCCTGTCCGAGATTCACAAACCTTTCCCAGAAATTTCCATGACTGTGGCCCGTCTTCCGGTTGAAAGCTGCCCGTTTCCAATTTTTAAAGACCCGCCAAAGTCGTCAATACACAAAATAAAAAAAAGAACTAAAAACTATTGGAAATTTGTAGGCGATAAGAAATCTTCGGGAAATCAGCTTACGAAGCCGCGTTCTTTGTGCCACAGACAAGCAGTTGGGGCATTCAACGCCCCAGCCAATTGACTTGCCACAGCAACGGGGCCGCCGAGTGGAGTGTCAAGTTTTATTAGCTGCTCTCGGCGACGAGTTCAATGCCCCGGCGACTGCATAACCGAAGTTACACAGCAGCCCACGTCATGTCGGCGGCCAGGAGGCGAGCAGAAGAAAAACCCACTAAACTTTGTTCGTTTTGATAGAAGAAAATGAAAAGTAAAAGTTGCTGACCCACTTAAGTGATGGGAATGGGGGGGACAGATTGCATGCTTTTGCTTTTTGGGGGTTCTGTTTTCATATCGAAAACGAGGGAAAAACTTAAGCCGCTCAAGGCGGCGGGCGCATTATTCAAATCGACGACGGGGGAAAGCAAGAAACCCAAAGCAGCTGCAGTTTCAATCAAAAAGAAAAACATGCAAAGCGGGCATCCATCAAGCGGGACAGGCTGCCGGGCATGCTGGTTTCTTCGGATTGATGGACAATCTTCGGGGTCCCACAGATAGAAACTCAAAGAACAAAGCGCCAAATCAATTGAACGTACTTAGCCCAAACAAAAGGCCATAGGAAAAACGTTCGATAAACGGGCCTAAACGACATGAGGCAACAGGCCGAGAACACAAGACAATAAGCCAAAGAAAAAACAACAACAGCTGAGCTCATTGAAGCAGAGGAAGTTGCCAAGTTGCCAAAGCGGATCGACGGGCTGGCCGGGGGCGGTGGACGCGTCTAATTTGACGGCACTCGGCGATTATAAAGATAGAAAAATCGCCAACGCCGCGACGGGCAAGGCAATTACATCAAGACAATAAAAAATACCCAACAAAAGCCTCGCACAAAACTCAAGTGGCGCCAAAAAAGCGAACGACAACGAAGAAGACACAAAGCACAGGCCCGAGAAAAATCCACAAAACATAAATTAAAATACACACAATAAAATTGCGTGCCCGCGCACAACGGAGCGTATGAGTAACCGAGTCAACAGCTCAACGGGCCGACAGATGGACAGGCCGCCAACTAAACGAGCGGAAGTGTTTAATTAGCGGCTTCAATAATTCAATCAACTTTGAGGCAACCGCTTATCACCGCCTTCACCCGCCACCCCCAGCTCCCCTGGCTCCGCACATCTCGTGTGCGGGGCTTTGTGCGTGTGCGTGAAATGTAAGCCGCTAATTTTTAAACAATTTAACAAATAACCCAAAAGAGGCAAAGTTAACAAAGCGCCAATAAAAAACAAAGCTTGGATACCCTAAAAGTGGAGAAGGGAGTATAAAATGCTCCTGAATATAAAGAGTTGAGATTTGTTAGGTGGGAAAAGGTTTTCTCAGATTATGAACTTTATGAAAAGAAAGCAGACTGGAAAGAAATCATTGAGATTCGCCTGAGAGACAGAAAGTTCGCTGCAGTCAGAAAGTTCGAAGAAGCTTAAGGAAAAAAGATTAAAGAGGTCCCAGTCTATTTCTGATATAAACATAATCTTGTTCTTAAAAAGATATATAGAAGATTTCCCAGTCTATTCCTGATACAATCGAAGAAGAGATATATAAATCGAAAGAAATGGAAGCTGTCGCCTTTGATAGCTCATAAACCCTTTCAACTGCATTTAAAAATGGCAGGGCACAAAAAAAAGTATTTTTTATTATGAGAAGCGGTGGCTGGCGGAGGGGGCTGAGTCGAGGGAAGGGTGTTTCCCCAAACAACCGCTAAGTGGCATTAATCGGCGGCAATTTGAAATTGGTTCGCAAACAATTTCATTTCATTTTTTATGATCTCCGCCGCGCCAACGGTCACACGAAAATCGTACGTTTCAATTTTCATTTTCGATTTCATCGACGATTTTATTGAATAATTGTTTTCGGGTCTTCTTCTCTCTCCCAGTATTAGGGGCCTCGGGGGAGGGCGAGTAATGAGCGCACTTAGTGGCTGAAATGCCTTGAAAGGAACGGAGCAGGGGCCGGGGGGCGTGGGTGTAATTAACGATTGCGGTTGGGTTCTTCGTTTCGGGGCAAATGGGAGTTATGTGGCTTTTCACTGGGGGTGGATTTTTCTCCCCTTTTTGTGGGCCACGCCACTCAGCCAGGTTCTGGTCAGTTGGGTGGTTGGTTTGTTTTTTATTAGCAGCCAAAGTATCTGAATAATTGAGTTAGGGGTACTCAAAAAAGAAAGAAAATTCAATTCTAAGCATTCATAGAAATTTAGGAATGAATCATCCACAGATGCAAACTAATAAACTGGAGAAATGTTGAAGTTCTCTAGCCAATAAACTTTGAAAAAGGAACCGTGCGAGCAATTCTAAGAATTTTCGTCCTCAGAAATCTTTATCTTAATTTAGCTGTTTTAATCTTGTCTACGAAGACTGTGGAAAACAAATTGAAGATCCTAACTGGCATACTTCTAGGTGAATCAAAGAGTCTCTAAAGAAAGATTCGATACCCATTAACTAAACTTTGAACTACCTAAAAAAATCCTAAACAGAACCCACCTATTTGCCTATTTACCCCCAAGAGTCACCCTGTTATGTTGGGTCAACGAACTCTGCCCTACTAGAAGGTTGGGTAGCTCACCGGATTTCCATTTGCACCCCGATTCCGAGTTTGTGGCGACGGTTAACGAGATGTGCGACTTACCTGGAAAGACAAAAAAGGAGAGAGAAAAGTTAGTCAAGTT
>JBAMCP010001917.1:0-16678 GCA_037075105.1 Lissocephala sabroskyi
GAATACCTTTCGTTTGATACCAAATTTGTTAAAATCCGTTCATAATCAACGGAGTAACTTCAAGTCAAAGTTTAGGGGTGGGGAAATTAAAACCGCTGCCTCGGCCGTGACCGGCCGGTCGCTCACTCATAAATGTACAAGGGGGAGGCAGAAAATGGGTAGAGACGGCCGCTGAAGCGTTCTGAATGTGGGGGGATTTGTTGTTACCTCGCATATTGTGAGCGCGGCCCGATCACTTGCTAGATTTTAAATATTAGCAAGTGAATAGGCTGTGAGTGTGGGCTGAAGACGCCCGCTGCACATAAGAGCTTAATTTGTTTCAAAATAGTGAAATTATTTTGATTCCAAACCCCAGGTACAGGGTATACCACAGTCGGGCTGGCTCGACTGTTACTTCCTTATTTTTTTTTTTAATTAACCTACCCGATCCTAGTAGTTTATTGTCACCATTTTAAAATACAATAGAAAAGGGAGTGGTATAGGAATGACTAAATTTTAGGTAACTATGGGAGCTGTTTCCGATAATATATCCTGTAACTGTAGGTAGGTATAATAGTTTTGTGTGAAAGTACGTAACATAAGGAGGGCGACATCATAGACCCCTCAATGCTACCTCCAATGTGATTTGAATCAATAAAGAAATCGATGTAGCTATGTCCGTTTGTCGGCCCTCGTCTTTGTCTGTCTGTCTGTCGTTAAAAAAATAGGACGCAGAGACTAAAAGAGCAAGAGCAAATTTCGGGTTAGATTTGTTATATCTGCAGGCATGTTAAGTTTATCTCTTTTTTCGATAAGCATTTAACATATAAAATTTTCATGGCGTTTGTAAAAAGAGATGTCGTTACACATAAAATACGAGAGTTAATATACGAGTACGAGAGAGAAACAAAAACAATTACTTAAAACCTACAAACATGATATAATAGCAGCCCAAAATATTTATAAATGGAGGTGGGGGGATTCATAATAATGGAGAAATCAAAATGTATAATTTTGAGTGCGAGAAGCACCGAATGCCAGCGTTGTCATCGTAATAAGCAATTTTAAGTGTGACTGCCCATCATAGAATTGATAGCTTGCCCTTGCGAAAGCAATTATAATAATGTACACTTTATTATTACAAAGTAAAATCTACTTTATTTATAATATATTTATCATTTTAGCAACATATACGTACGAGGTGCAAATGCAAGCAAAAGTTGGAAATTACATCTTTAAATTAAACAAGTTGAGAAAAAATGTTTCCATCCACAATCATCAATTTAGCTCTATTGCTCTTGATGCTATAGACCGGATAATAATGCAGTCTGATATTCGAGATTTCTTTCAATCCGTTCAGTTGCAACATTTCAATATTGATGTAAAAGGCAGCTTCTTAGGAAAATTTATTTTACAGGTTTGTCAAATAACATTGAAAGGTCTTAAAGTCTGCACTCATTATTTGAATATAAAGCAATTATATTCGCCTTACTTCTTATTGAAAAGGGTTAAAATAAATGAGTGCACAATATTAGGAAATAAATGTTTTGGAAAGTTATTGTATTATTATTAATACTTATTACATTTACTCATTTTTGTATTGCTTAATTTGTATTCAATGTTATTTTAGTTGTCGGATAACATTGGAGAAAATCATCTAAAAAGGATTTTTAAGAAGCATTTGCACTTAAGCAATTTCAGCATTGGCGGATCCGAACTATATAGAACTCAAGAAGCATTGAATTTTTTTACTGTTAACGGTAGGTTTCCATTGAATACGAGCAATATATTTTTTAATTTTGTGTGTTTACTTAGATTTTGACGAATGTGCTGACTTAAACTATCATGATTGTCATAGACCATATGCGCACTGCTTCAATTTGGCAGGGAGCTACACATGTATATGTCGTAATGGATACACTGATATATCAATCAATCAAAATTTTCCCGGCCGGCAATGTTCAGATGAATTTATTGCATGCCAAACATGTAATTTTAATGGAAAGTGTGCTAATGATTTTAATAATTTAACTGTATGCAAGTGTATTACGTGGTATGCAGGATCTACATGTCAACTTAATTTAAAAGTGCTTTTATTATTTTTAATAAATTTTTTCATTTTCCTTCAAATTTTTATATTTTGTATATTTAAAACCAACAAAGGAAATAAAGATCAAGTAGATTCAGCGAAAATACCTCAAATGATTACATCAAGAATAAATTCTTACATTTCATCAACTTACTTTCAAGAGTTGTTATTGAAATCAAATGCAGTTGATAGTGATTTAAAGAACAATAATAAATGTATTCAAAATGGAAGAACATTTGTTTTTGAGGTAAGAATATCAAACAAAAGTTTCAGTATTAAATTTATTCTTTTTTTATTAAATCAATCATCTTTTTTTATAGCACCCCAAAACAATAAATCTGCACAATATTACAAATAAACTAACAAATGAGTCAAAGTTTAATCTCTATAAAATTAAAAATATTAATAAGAAAATACATAAAACTCTTTTTAACAAACGTACACTCCAAGCGAAGGAATCGAGCGAAAATTGTTCAGTTATGATACCACGAGCAACGTTATATCGTCCTTCAATAGTGTCGCATTCAACAATATTACAGCCGCTAAGTCCTAAAAGGCCCATTAAATCTTCTTTGGAACAAAATAATGTATATACTGAATGTGCAATTCAAAACAAAAAACTTCAGGTGAAAATAAATTTAAAAACTATTAAACCACCTTAAATATAATTTTTCTTATTCAACAGCAATAGGCCAATCAATATGACCATTTGACTATAATATACCAAGTATATAATAGTAAGTATAATAGTAATATACTCGTAAGTTCACAAAAAAAAAAAAAAAAAAAACATAGATTTAGCCATGTCCTGACTTACTGCCGGACCGTATGCACGTAAGATCTATAAGGTTATAAGGTATCGTTTATAAGAAAGACTATAGATCAATCAATCAATTTTTGTGATTGATGGCATATCTGTCGACCCATTCCACCCCTGCCTATTCCGGGCAAATCATGTAGTAGCATGTAGAAGGGGGTATGGATTAAGAGAATGCTGGGGAAGCTGGGCGAACTCTCCGGAAAAAGATTTCTCTACAATGCGCGACAAAAGATAAAAATTTAATTAAAAATATATTAAAATATTTATTTTTCTTTACTGCATTTTTTTCTTTATCATCATACTTTTTTCCACTCTACTTATCGAAATATACAGAGATAAATTTATTTATATATATATAAAGTCTTTACCCCACTTTTTATATTCTGTACCTGAAGGTACAGGGTATAACAGTGTTATGCAAAAGTATCTAACATAAAGAAGCCTGCGGCAATGTGAGGGGAAGGGGGGACTATTTCTGCCTCTATCAGTTCGCCTTTTAAGAATTATCACTGGGTTCAGAATTGTATATATTTTATAAGGAAAGAGTGATACATTTATTTTAATACCAATATAGCAAGATACAGGGTATATTACAGTCGGGCAAACTCGACTATTATTCCCTTACATGTTTTTGTTTTACATATATGGGAAACAAATGCAAAGGTTGAAAAATATAATGGACTTTTTAAAAGCTTACGAAAATATTACGATCCTTATTCTTTTATAATTTCAGCAAGAAAGCATTATGTACGTTATTGGTTTAACATTTTGCATTACCTTATCTAAATTAACTAAGGCATCTCTAAACTTTTTTAAATCTGTGGGGCTTACAAGGGATATAAGCATGTGTAAAAAAGAAAAATAGAGACACTAAAAAAAATAATTTAAATGGTTTTATTATTTACAGGTCATTAAATTACGGCACAAATGGATCTGTTTGAATTCTTGAAATGAAAGACTTGTGAAAGAGTATTTGCTTTTTTGGATATTAAAGAATACTGTCTAGAGAGGATAGGACATAATAAAACATTTTTAACAAAGGAGTTCAAACAACTGAGGATGTTTAAATTGACATGTTTCCTTAGAACGAATCAAAATATACCTGTGCTTCAACATAAATTATTTTTAATTACATTATTTTTAAAAGGTTTATTGATTTTTGTTTACCATTTTTATTAAATCGTATTTTGTTTGTTTTTTTACATACATAAGGATTGAACTTAAAAAAAACAATGAAACAAGTTTCCATACAAAATATTTTATGTTATATTGATATTTTTATTTAACTAATGGATAAATTAGAAATCTCTTAGATACAAATACAAGCGACACATAAATTGAATATAAAATTTTATTCTAATTTGCGTTGAACGAGCTTACACAAGCTTCTTTGAAAGTTAAATATAAGATAATTTCAATCAATTTTGCATCGTTTACGTTTCGTGTCCTTTACAATAACAATATTATTCACCAATTATTTTTGCATAACTTAACACTAACATTTCCCTCTTCCCAACCGCATCTCAATACCGAAATATTATGAGATTGATTAGATTCCTTTTGGGACTTTACATTATCATAACAAAAGACAGATTTGTAATAAGTTTTTTCTTTCACATTTATGCACCACATTTCAAATAATTTTTTGCGATACACCAATGCGAATTTTTTTATTTTACCTATTTTCATTGATTGTATTTACATTAGTTGTTTTCATCGTTAAAAATTATATTGAAAAAAGGATTAAGACTTTTTACTGCTACACCTGTAAAACAAAAACAACATTTTAGATTTTAAATAATTCATTAAAATGAAACTCAATTAATTAAAAGCTGCACAACATTTGGACAATTTGGGGGTTATTAAAATTTATATTAAACCTCAATTAGGTATTGAAACGATTTGATGCGACCACCCACCATCGCTCATTCGAGTATCAAAATTAAAACAAGTGAGACTGAGTTAACTTCGGGGTTTTGAAGTTTAAAAACTCGGTATCCACTTCAGTTGTGTTGTTTTTTTTAAATAAATTTTTATATTCTGACGGCCCGTAAGTTTTCAAACTAAATTTGAAGCTGGTAACATCTATGAGAGCGAATTTGGAAGTATGGACGAGGAAAAGATTTCAGACATTAACTTCAAATTCGAGCTGCCAAACTCAACTTATTTGCTGGTAGATATTTGTTTACGCATGTATATGTAAGCCAAGTTTTAAACTTGTACCTTGCTTGATATTATAAACGTTCTATTCGATTTACAAAGCAAAACAAACAAATTAGATATTTATGTATCAAAAAAGAAACATGTTCATTCTCGCGTGGAAAGAAATATAGAGTTTGCCTACCACTGGTCTGATATATTCGGCCTTATCACGGGATTCCGTCATTTATATGTTTATATTCTAACTCTCCTAAATTTATATTTTGATACTCTGTTGGTACAGATTATATCGATATAATCAAAACGTTATGTTAAGTCAATAAAATATTTCTAGCCTGAAAAACAACGTACTCGGATATAACAGGTTTGTTCAAAGATGAAAAAATCAAATGAAAAGTTATGAGACAATACATCATAACGTGATTCAGTGTGAACAAAACCTAATATACCTTAAAATAAATTAATATGATAAATAAGATTTTAAGCTTAATATATATATATATGTATAAGCTGCATCTAAAATAAAAATAAAATATAATAATAAAAAGTTACCTTTGCCAACAGATTGGTCTTTCGAGTCGCGCCATTTGCACAAAGTCTCCTTTTGAATGACAAACGCATCATGTAGCTCCCCGAAAAGATCACTTAATAAACCTAAAATCAATAAACGGTTGTTAGAGCGTTTAATCAATTAAGATTTACTTATTTCATACCTCTTGGATGTTCTAAGGCGTTTACAAGTAACTGTATAGCATATAAGCATTCAAGCTGAAGCTCTTCATGCAAATCAATGTAACGCTGAAAAACAGGAATACAAATTTTTTGAAAAATGTCCAATTCCAGTTTATAACTATTTTCCTTGTAAACAATAGCAAATTTGCACAACGTCTCAGTTAGGCTTCTAACAAAAAGCTTATCGGCAATTATTATATTTCCCTGAAATAAATAAAAACATTTAAAAAAAAGATATATTTTATGAACACACTTTATGCCTACGTTACTATAATCGATTATACAGTCCGCTGTCGATCCTTCTTTAAGTAGGTGTTCAATATGATCGACCACAATTTTTATATTCTGTTCATGGGATTCCTTGATTTCAATCACTGGCGCTTTAAGCTCATTTTCCACATATTCCAAATTCTAAAAAAAATTGTATTTATTATTTTACCATAAGTTGATTAAATCAAATATTCTCTTTAAAAAAAAAAAGTTTTACTCACATTTAGTTCAATAAAATGTAATACGTCCGACTCCGGCATAAAGTCTGACCAGCCTAAGTTGGAATTTTTCCACATAGTACGGGTAAAGTTGGGTCCAACTTCTCTTGTGCAATAAGTCAGATATGCCTTAAGGAACTTTTTACCCAAATTTGGCGGGCTTATGTCCTTTAATTGTTGATTCCAAAGGTCGCCGACTGTTAAAATTTGGGTTTCTATTAAAGGACCTAACATAAAGAAAAAAAAAAAACAAGTTATATTTGCATAAGTATTATAAAAAAAAAAAAACTCACCGCTAAACTGTAAAACATAAAGCCATAATTCTGGTATATCCATAATTAGGTCATTTGCACATTCACTATATTCTTTATAGGCCAGTTTAAAATATTCAACAGAAATATAATTTTGTTGAATTAGTTTAACTACAAAATAGGCCAAATATCGCCTATATTGTTTACCAACATTTGCTAAATGCAAATAATAGGTAAGTATGTAATATATAAAACCACATCGTTGGGATTCGGGAATTCGTTTTATACAAGCAAGAGCCATTGGCGTAACTGTTTTTGAAGCTAGAGCCAGCTCAATCATATCGGAAATTACAGATTTAAAAATTTGCATTTCATCGTCATTAGGTTGGATAAAATTAGGTGGAGGCAACGATTTTATATTAAAATTTGCAGAAGGTTGGTTACTTGTTGCTTGTTCGCCGCGGAACATTCCTCCTACAGATGTTGGTGCAACCACCAAACCCTAAATATAAGTATAGTTTTAAAAAATATTGCAAAAAATATATAATATCATACTTTTCCTGACGGTCTTGACGATGGTTGGGAATATTTTGAGTGACTAGCAGATTTTTGTATAGAAGAATTCATCACATTGCGGGCTGGTTGACTACGAGAGATAGAATTTTCCCGAGATCCTTGTGATGATCCAGTTCTAGAGTGAACCACTGCCATATATAAAAACAAAATTTATATAATCAAAAACATCTTTAGATCAAATTCGCACTCACCACGCTCACTGTAACGATCTCGCTCAATAGACCCCTTAGTGAAAGATCCTTTGCTTCTAGGCCCGCCACTTCGATCCCGCTGTTCACGTTCTCGATCTGTGTTATTTTTATCACCCAAAGAAGACAATGCAGCAAAAAAGTTAGAGGGCGTGGTTGTGGTTGTAGTTGGTTGCTTTGGGTCCCAAAGGAACTGAGATAGTCCTCCCATTTTTTTGTTAGCCAAGTTTTGGTTAAGCTGTAAATTCTAAGCAATGGTAATGGAAAACAATAGAATGAAATAAATTTTGACTTTTTTAATTATTACACTTTGTTAGTTTTTGATGTATGAAGGTTTATTTCACTAGACATACCAGTCCTTCTAATTTGTTGGGATCAACGGCCTGAGAGCGGCTTCCCTTGCTTGTTTGGACAATCCAGGTATTATCGTCATTGTTTCCATTCGGATGGTTAGTATTTCCTCCACTACTACTGCTGCCTTGTTGATAACGTATACTAGCAGTGTCCCCTCGTTGACTATGACTTCCTGCATATCCAGCTCGGCCTTCGCCATATCGATTGGTTCTGTCTCGTTCATCGCGTTTCCCACTGCTGGATCCTATATGAGAACCATTAGAACCTGAAGTCGATAACGAGCCGCCGTAGTTCATGTACTGTGCAGAAAGCTGCTCATTTTTTGCTTCCTTTTCAATTTGACCCATGGTTTTAGGTGCCTCATTACGGGTGGATTGCCATTTGTTTTTTCTTAGGTCGATGACGTCTTGGAGCATAAACCTTACACGAGAACTTACCTTTGCTCCGTCCTTATCTGTTTTTAATGCTATTGCTTGCATTTTGCTTATTGATTTTTCTAAAGAATAACAACGACTTGCATCAGAAGCAATTACCGGAGTTTTTTCGAATTTCGCTCCAACTGTTGTTAAAAGTTTACAAAGGCATTCAAGCATATCTTCAGAATGCGGATTAAGCAAGGTATCTATACATGAATAAATTATTTTTCCAGTAAGCATGGAAATTTTAAATAATTCTCCAATAAATCGAACAGTTCCTCCCGATCTTCTACGAATTTTTCGTTCTTCTTCTTCTAAAAGTGCTTCTAGTTCGGCCTTTTCATTAGAATCAGTACACTTCCTAATTTTATCAACTATTGGTTGCAACTTTTTCTCCTTAGCAGTACTTTGAGAAACATTTTGTGTAAACTCACGCTCTGTTCTGTCTAACAAAGCATTTTTGAAGTGCGCTAAATTAGATTTAGTACCGCTTTCCATTCGCTCATCGCGAGCTTTTACTTCATTAATTAGTCGTTGACATAGTCGGGCATATGAAACGGAAAAATTGGGCTCATCAATAGCTTTCTCAAATACCAACACTATTACTTCATCCATTTTCGCTGGAGTATCTATTTTTAATTTAATTATCTCTTTAACAAGAGTATCAAATTTTTCAGGAGTTAATTTATTTAAAATACCACGTACTCGGCGTACTAAATCATCTTTCTCTTGTTTCAACATCGATTCAGAATCAATTTCTGTCTCTGCTTTATTTAAAACTCGAGGTCTCCAAGCATTTTCCGTTTCGTTAAGTTTAACATCTTGATTTAAGGACAGATTTACATGGATCATTCCTTTCATACTGTTTCGACCTTGGACACCAGACATTGAAACTTGTTTTCCGCCATAATTTCCGGTCGATTCATTATTTCGATTGCCACCAATTATGCCCCCCATAGATTGTACACGTTTATTACTGGGCCTTACAAATGCTGGCATTAGGCTTGGTTGAGGCAATATTGACAGGTTTTTTATTTCGGGTTGAATTCGTGACGCTTTTGCTTCACGAAGAAGCAACAGTTGCTGCTTATCGTATTGTTTTTTGCCAGTGAGATTCGTTGGTGACCACTGGCCTTCATTATAATTTATAAATGTTGTTACATCTCTAGTATAAGTTTCTTGGACTGGATCTATGTCTTCAGATTCGTTTTTTTTATTATTTATATTTTCTGAACCTGCAGGAAACTTTGCATCTTCAGATAAAGATCTGTTAACCTGTTCTGTTAAAGGGAGTTCTATATGCTTGGTCAATCCAACACGATCAGGCTCATCCGTATCAATTTTGTCTATTGTCGTGGTTATTTTATTGTTTTCACTTTCAGTTTGGTTGGCTGGCCTGATTTCGGGTTTTAAAGTGTCCGTTGCAAATTTTGAATCATTAGGCACTAATACATTGACTTCTGTTGTTACTTCAGTCACTTTTAATTGCAGAGCCATAGATTCTGAAGACAAACTATTATCAGACAAAACATTATCCATTGGATAGGTAGAAACAGAAGGTGTCATTTTTGTTTTCACTTCTGTGGTTTCTGAAATATTTTCCAATGAGTCTGCAATTTTAATAGTAGTGTTTTTCGAGTTTTCCAAAGTAGCCTCATTATCAGCTGAATGTAATGCTTGTTTATTTGATTCCATTGAAAAATGTTCATCGGCGCGTTTAATAGATGTTACCTCAGCTGTTTATTTATAAAGTATTAAAAAAATAATAGAATGAAAACACAATTTCATTAAAATTTATATGTGTTTATAATTTTTAAAATTTGTTTTTTTCCACATCTTTTTAAAGCAAAAAAACTGACTCATCGTTATGGGTAAAGTAAAACAAAAGTTTTCACTAAAAAAAATTATTTAAAAAAATTGATATTTTTTCTCGAAAATCGAAAGATTTCTTCCATATAAGTAAAAATTTTTTACCTACTCATTTAGAAAAATAAGGACCATAAATGATTAAAATGAAAGATTTGAAAAACTTAACCCCAACCATGCATACTGCAAGGACGAGTCTGTAAGAATTATTATATTATATTAAAAAAAAAACAATCCAACAACGTCCGTCTATCCGGCCGTTACCATTATTCAGAATATGCATTCGTTATATCTGCAGCCAGTTTTACTTTACGTTTGATTGTGGGGTCACGTCCACATTCCGCCCTAATAATGTATATAACAGCCAGTTTTAAAAATTCGCTAAAAGAGTGGAGGTTTTAATACCAAAATCCAGTATATTCGCCCATAACGGAGTAAATCGAATTGGAAGATGGAAATGGGATTACAAAATCAGGTACCCTGTTATGCTATAAACGGCCGTTGCTACTCGTTATGTTTGTGGGATAGGTTCATATATGCCGATACGACAACTGTTTTAATTTCAGTTTTAAAGTGCAGGGTCAATCAAAATTTTAAATTTTTTAGCCCATGAGCCACCGAAATGACATGTGTTTCCGGAGTTGCCACTTACAAATTGAGCAATAGTTAATGTGGCAGCCCTATATATTAAAAGGACCAGCAAAAAAAGAATTTAAATTCAATGTTCGAAGGTACAGGGTATATCATTGTCGGGCCAGCACGACTGTTACTTCCCTACTTGTTTTATTTATTTAAAAAAAAAAAAAATGTTGCAATAAATATTTTGATTCCAATACAAAAAGGAATAGGGGATGTATCAGTATTTATATATACTTACTTTTTAAATAATTAAGAGAAGTTTCAGACTCTTCTTTAGGACAAATTATTGGAATTCTGCAAATATATTAGATCAGTATTAATTTAAGCCTAAATTGTATAATTTCTAAGCACAACTTGTTCTACATAATTCTAATTCGGAATGAATAATCTACCCTTTATAGCACAACCCCATAAGAGAAATCAAATAATTTTATAAATCTACTTAGAAAACGACGTAAGCAGGTCGTTCTCTTCAATTTCGTAAGAATTGTAAATTAAAACCAACGCATAAGTTTCTGTGACTTAAAAAATAAACTTCATTTGATTGCAGATACAACGATAAATTATAACAAGTTGGAAGTTCTAGGTGTTTAAGTCTCTGAGATTTTCTTGTTCATACAGACAAATCAGACGGACATACATAAATAGATCGATGTCTCTCGTTAATCAAACCATATTACGGGTATACTACGTCTCCTCCACTGTTATATACATGCGCTAAAACTATTATACCATTGCAACTTCAAGTACAGGCATAGGAGTACCAAAAATTTGAAAATTTGTTAAGAGAACCGTGGAAACATTTTTTATCTATTCATCAATTGAAAAATCACATCTTTTGCAACAGTTAAAATGTGTCGAGCTGATCCATTTCCGAAGATTAAAGCTCTCACCCACATAGACTAAAGGGCATATCTAAATTCAATCTCTCTTCATAATAAGTATTAAAAAAATAAGCCTGTTGTGATTTCATACGATCCTACAACTATCACCGAACTAAAATATGTCAATAAACGTTTACAATAGACACAATATACTGAAAGATTGGGGAACATTAGAACTTAACTTACTTCTTGTTTTTTGGTTTTAATATTGTAGGTAATATTTCTACAGAAGGTGCATCCGCTCTTGCAGAAACAATTGGCGTTGGTGCGACGATATCTGTCAAAGGAGTTTTATCAGATCAGATTTTTACAAATATTTAGGGGCTAAATACCTGTGCTGTATATCACAGAGTGGGATCCTATTGCGTCACATTGAGTAAGTATGGATTCCGGTGGAACAATATTGGATGAAATCGCTAATTCTTGATAGTCACCTTCAACATTTGAATTGTTCTGAAATAAAAATATTTTTTGTATTTATAATTTATGTACTTCTTTAGTTGAACAGACCTTTTCTAAATCATCTAATATGTTCTTTTTCGTTGTAGGATCAATTATTTGTAGACGGTGCTGATGGCGACGTCTACCAGATGGTTGAACAGTTTGAGGTGTGACATTGGTAGAAATTACCATTGGTGAGACACCTAATTGCCCAGAACCTGTTGCACCTACACCTATGACAGCATTTGAACCCGTCTGAACAGCCCCAGTGAGCATTTGCAGTTGTGGGGACAAAGTACCTGGCCCTGTTATAGGAACATTTGGACCAGGTTGTACGGGCAACGCGCTTGCGACATTGACATTGGTATTAACGGAAACACCGCTCCGTGTATGTGTTGGCTGTTGTTGCAAAGTTTGAAGGTATTGATACGGATAATATGCTGGTATCGGTGTCGGAGCATATTGTAAATGCGGGGATGGAAAACTTGGTTGCCGTGGCGTGAATTGCGTATATGTTGGTAAAACCATACTTTGTTGCATTGGTTGCGTATACATTGCTGACATATGTACGTGGCGAGGTCCTGAACCAGAACCGCGTGGTGTATTTGCGCTTGGTGGTGGACCACGAAAAAGTCCACCTGCTTGAGGATTTGTACGTGTATTACTGGAGTTGTTTCCCGTCGATACATACTAAAAATAAGCAATAAAAAAATTATTAAAATTAATTATCTTGATTTTGATGCTTTTCTTAATTTATATTCGGGGTTTAGTCTTTAGCTTTCTATGTTTAAAGGAAACAACAGTTGACAAATTAAAAAAAAAAATTTTTTGAGAAGATTGTTATATTCGAGGACAAATCTAAAAAAAAAAAATAATTAGATTAAAATAAATTTCTTAAAAACTCTTGCAAAACAAATATTGGTTTCACTTGGCCTGTGCAAAACTGTTCATGGCCTACCTCTTGCGTTGCATTGAAGGAATTGCTTGGAACAAAAGTTTTATTTTTGATGTCATGCTTTATATCAAAACACGAAAAGCCAGCCATAGTGTTTTGGTTGATAAATGGTCTATTCGGAGCTCTGAGGGCTATACCAAGGGAGCTTCCACTTTGGGAATTATTAAATGCAATTATATTAGTACTGCTGGAAGGTATAGATATTCCATTGCAGGGATCTGCACCACCTACAAAGTGCAGATTTGTTTCCAATGCGCTATTATTACTGCTTGATAAAGACCTAAAGCCGCATAAATTGTAGAGCGAGGCAGTAGAACTTAATTCTCCAGATTTAGTTTGGCAGTTACTTATAGGTTTGATGTTACCGGTGTTGAAAGTTTGTGTCGATTGTTTAGATACAGCTCCAGCAGAAATGGTTATATTTCCTATGTTTGTGAAGCTTTGTTGTGTCAAACCCTGAGATGTTTGTTTTTGGTGAGTTACATGGGGAATCGGTTGTGCATTCGGTGCTGAAGCCTTCAATAGTGAGACCACATTATAGGTCGTTTTTATTTGAAACTGTGGCTGTTTTGACTGTGACACTGATATGTCTTGTTTTGTCGAAGCAATTTGCGTTACATATCTTTTTATCTTTTTGTTTGCTGGTAATATCTACAAATTATAATAAGTTTGCCCATAAACACATAGAAGTTGTTTTATGTAAAAAACATTAAAGTTATGCCATTGGGAGTATAAAAAAAAACAAAATAAAAAGCGTATGCTTTAAAATTATACACATTTTAAACACGAAAATAGGCGTATTTCAAGAGATTGGATTTAATTACTCTATTGTAATAGAATGTAAATTGAAATTTATTTTTGAAATTATAAAATCATCTATAACTCTGTAAAATACATCAAACCACAAAAAGAAATAAAAAACTATTTTCCATTTTGTCCATATTTCCCTTTTTTATAATTTAATATTACAATATTTAAAAACTAAACATTCTGGGATAAAACATAAATATAATAGATGTGTCTGGAATTTCGCTATATTTATGCCATTTTAAAGAAATACAGAAAAAAAAAAGTTCTAAAAATGTAGTTTTTCTGTTTAGTTCGTCAGTATATTTGTAAACGGAAATAGGGGAAATAATACTACTAAAATTAAATTAAATATTACGCGATATAAAAATTATTTTAAAATTAACAAATGCTTAAAAAAACAAATAGTGCTTACCAAATTTTGCGGAGAATGGGGCTGCATTGCTTGGACTATTTCGGCTGATGTTGACAAAGTTGAAGGTGGTTGCATTACGGTGTAGCCAGCTTAGTAAAGGATCTCTGAAGCAATTTTACATTTACCGACAACCATCTGGATGTGTGTATATTTTTAATGTAACAAGACTGAATGTTAGTTTAAGGTTGCAAACATACCAGAATTTTGTATAATTGTTTTTTTTTCTTTTTCTGCACTCGGAAATCAGTTCTGTAAAATAAATATTCATCGAAAACATTGTCATTGTTAAAAGAATGGTAAATAAAAAAAAATAACCGAAGATTAAAAATATGTTCTTACAATTTAAACTTATTTTAAATAAGAAATCGTATTATTAAACATTTCTCAAGGTTCAATTTTGTTCATGTTTCAATGTTTCAATGCTTCCTATTTAAGAAAAATAAGGAACTGTTTTACAACTTCAACTTAATAAATTTAAAATGACAAAGATGTCATGTAATATGTATACCTTTTTAATTAAGCAATGACACAAAATTAAAAAAAAAAACAATTCTTTTTCTTTAGTTGACTGGTTATTTCGAAAGATATTGGTTTAAAAGTTAAAATTTCAATTAAATTATTAGAAACAAAATTCGAACAACGTGGTATTTGCGTGAGTGTTCCTTTTTTATTAGTTTGGTGCGGGGGTGGGGAGCTGGAGTTGCCACCAGAAGAGAACAATCGGAACCTGTCTGCAATCGTTAAGCAACACTCGATAAATAGATTTGCCACTGTATATTAACTGAAACGATTAATGCCAAGCACCCGTAATTATTATTTATAATATACATATCTATAATATTTACTAATAAATACGCATTTGAAAAAGGTGAAAATTTTTAACTTTTACACAGAATTTTTAATTCGGCTTAAACTAATGATAGTTATAGTTCCGCATTAATATATTTTGCTTTGTAATATATTTTATTATTTTATATTTAATTTGTATTCGTGTAAAATAGAAACCTAATGCATCAATGCAACACTGCATCATTTCGGAACTTAATTAAAATGTTTTTAAATGTTTATTCTCTTCTCCATTTTTGATCTTCATATAGTGTCATTCAAGAGGTATTTTTATTTTACATAACTCTTTAATATAAACCTCTATTTAAAAATTGTAGAGGCTATTTAAATTTAACCGTTTAGGACAGAAAGGGAGCAAGGCATCGAAACCAAAGATAAACATGATACATATATCGAGTCGAAGTCCCGAATGTGGTTGCTCAAGCGTTAAACGCTTTGATATCCATTTGATCATACGGAGGACAGACTTAAAAAAAGACTTGGCAAGATCGATTTTTTTTAATTTAACCATATTGAAGTAACCTTGGAGTGGTCTACGACGTCACCTTCTCTATACATATTTTCGCACAATAAAATACAATTCAATAATACAAAACAAAAACAAAATTATAATAGGTATAACAAGAAATGCAAATAACAATCATAAACTAAAAAATATATATATAAAATATCCGTTTATTATCTCAGCTAATTTACGACAATAACTAATATAATCCACAAACACCAAATCATCCCTGAAATACCGTAAAACGAATTAAATAAATTACTGTTTATATAAATGCTCTAATAATATTTTTCATTTAAGCAATTGTGCGAGGCTTTAAAATACATAAAAGAACGAAACTTAACTTAAAATAATCTAAAGTTCACCCCGAATACAAATTAAGCTAATCGAAATTATTAAGAGCACTACAATTATTTAATGCTCTAAATTACACATGTACCTTCGTCGTACGTTTTACCATATATGTACGTAAAGGTAGAGCTATAAGAACATTGAAGTTTTCTTACTTTCATTATTTCGAGGTGAAAGAAAAAAAATTTAAGTCAATTATTCATTAACATTTTGACACATCGCTTAAAAAAATTTAAATTTAAAATGAAAAAAAAAAAAAACAACAAAAGGAATATTACAATAAAATTAATGTAATATGTTTTACATGAATATTGGGAATAAAAGTAACTTGTTCAACTGTTATAATTAAGGCCTACAATACATATTCACATATATGGATAGCGCCTGTGTCATATTTATATAGTTAGATATAGTACAAATGTTCATGGATGTGCCCGCCCAGATCCTGTGGGAAATTGTTTCAAATCTAACATTCTCAATTTAAAACAACTTCTTATTTTAAAAAGGATAGCGCTCCAAAACTGGATTTCTGACCAGCTTTGCTGAAAATACATCAAATTTAAGAAAAAATTTGTAGTTTGGAAACAAAAGTAGAGCTGGAGAAACATCGACGTTTTTTTTTTCTACTAATTGCCTACATTTGTCTGTTTTTAGGTTAACTTGTACTTCTATCATCCTTTCTTTTTTTACAATTAAGACATTTTTGGTTCCACTTTTTACATCGATGTACCATCGAGGTTTCAAAACATCGAAATGGTCGATGTTAAATTTGGCCGATGTTTATTTCAAAAACATCGAAAACATCGATGTGACGAAACATCGATGTTTCTCCAGCTCTATAAAGGAGGCGCCAAGCGTCATCGCAAAGTTTTGCGTGATAACATCCAGGGTATCACGAAGCCAGCTATTCGCCGTT
>JBAMCP010001918.1:0-16672 GCA_037075105.1 Lissocephala sabroskyi
GTCTAGTGTCCTTAAACAAACCACATGGCCTTATGGTGAAAATAAGTTTAAGGAATTATCGATTTAAAGAGGCAGAGCCTGGCAATGGAAGGACAAGTGAGGAGAGCTGCCACCCCACAAGGCTTTTGGTGATCTTCCGTTTTTCGGATTCCCATGCGCACCACAGACACATCGTCGTCCTTGCCGTGGCCTCACCACATGGCACTGCCGACCGACTGGCGGGGCAGGCCGGGCCGAGGGATAATAAGTTCCGCTTTGGGCTGCCTGCCTGAATCGCCGGGTAGACGGCTTCGGCATCGGTTCTGATGCTGATTCCACGGCCGATTACGGCCGCTGCCTTGGATGCGGCGGGGGCTTTTGTCTTGCCAACATTTTTATGTGCCCGGAAAGGGAAACGGCAAACGACACATAACCGCCCACGGCCGCCTCCACCTGGGCGGCTCAGCCGGGCCTCGCCGCCCCAAACAGACGGCCACCAAGTCAACAATGCGGCTAGTTTATGGCCGTCATATGTTTTGGCATTGGTGGCCGCCTCCTTACGCCTGCCCCCAGCCTCGGGGCTGGCGCCAAACGTGTTTGGGATTCATTCCCTCCTTCGCTTTATAGACATTTGTCTAGATGAGGCATAGGCGTGGCTCAGTGTGACAAATGTCCCGACAAACTGACCAGGGATAACGAAAAATATGCAGATATTGGCTTCATTTAGCTCTTTGGAGATCCTGAAGGAAGAGCCCTTCAGAAAAGCTTAAGAAATTCAAGGAAAGAAGAGCGAATGTAAGCTGATATCGAGAGAATGAGGCCTTCTTTAAAATTGAACCTCAAGTGGCCATGATTCTGAAAACAGAAGTGGAAAGTGAGAAGACCAGCAAAAATTGCAGCTCGGAGTTGCTTTTCCAATTTTGGAGGCTGGAGAACAGACAAAAATCAAAGTCCAACAAAACATTGAGACCTTTAACTTATTTAAAAATCAACAGCACCAAAGGAAACTTAGGAGAACAGCAAAAAACAAAGCAATAAGGAGGGCCGTAGGCGGTCTGCAAATAACGTCACCTTTGAAGAATTCAAAGGCCTCTGACGAATTCACAGGAAGCCTCTACAATGCCTTCAGATTCGAATTTGATAATCCCTGGCCCCAGCACTTCGATGGGAAGACAGGCGCCTAATTCTGGCTGATTTGAACAGCCCTTAAGGTCTGGCAGAGCGAAGCTATCGAAAGGAAGTCCTTGGGAGTAGGTCCAGGCGCCCAGGGAACCAAGAAATGGAGAACCTCTCTTCTTGCCACCATTATTTGCTTGCTATTCCTAGACGGACAGCTGAGTGCTGGCTGTCCTTAGAACCCTGAGTCTCCGCAATTGAGGACCTTGGAGTAACGACCATAGAACCTGGGCTACTGCAAGCTGGCGGACACACAGATCCGTCCTAACTCAAGATCAAAGTGGGGAAAACACGTCTTCCACATCCAACCGGATAACGTACGTGGCTCTACTTCATTACCTGAATTTCAAGGAAGCCAGGCAAACTACTACATAGAAGGTCCAGGACCTATGACTGATACCAAAGCCTTGCAAACACCTGAAATTTCTCTAGTCGTACAGGCCAATCTGCCTGCTGGACTCCCTGGGAAAAGACTTCGAGTAGAGGTAATTTGTATTAGGAAAGACAAGCGACCGAACCGAGTCAGTGGCCGGGCTCTCGAATGCCCAGTTTAGCTTTTGGAAGGGACGTAAAAACCAATCGGAGAGAGCGCTCAAGTGGGAAGGAGAAAGTCTTGATGCTCACCCTTGACCACAAAATTTCCTTCAACTCCGATGCTCGGACTTTCCAAACACTCTCCCTGAGTCCCGGCGAGGATGCGACTCTTCGGCCGCAGCAATTTCACCAAAATAAAACTGGTTAACTACAAAGTGGAGAGCGTGAGGTAGCACGGGATTCGTAGGGTTTATACGCTAGCTAGGAAGTCGGTTACATCGATTGCGTGGCACTTTTGACCGAGCCTAGAGGAGATCCAGGAGGCCAGCAGCCTTGTTATAAAGCAAAGCGATTGACGTCTACCGAAAAAGTGGAACTGGAGTTTCACAAGACTGATGCTAAAGCTGAAGCAGAAAAGAGTGGAGACGGCCTTCTGTCCACCGAATCGCTGAATGATGCAGGACACCAGGCTCATTTTCATAGAGCACTTTGAATATATAAATACAAAAGCGGCATAGACTTGCCAGGCGCCCAAAAGGATCAGGCTGAATGCCAAGAGCCCTGAAAACAGCGGAGATTGTTTTTTTGCGGTCAATGGATGCTTGAAGCAGGACGAGCCATTGAAATGGCGCGAGAGCCACATATTAAATGTAAGCGCCAGGTGTCTGAGGATGCGGCACTGTTCAGAGGACCCCAGTCTAGCCAAGGAGAACGCCGGAAGAAATCTACCTCAAGAAGGCAGCAAAGCCTTTCGGAATTGTCAGGCAAGCTGGGGCGCCTCCCACAGCGGCCGTTCGACACTCACATCGGTGAAGGCTTGCTGCTTGCAAAGGCAACGAAAACCAAAAACAGGACTTTCTTTTAAATCTCAAGCAACCGCCAAAGCCGTCGATTAGCCGCGATTTAAGAATTGAGCGACTTCAGCTTTAAGTAGAGACGAAATCTCTGAGATGCACAGTCGGACACATGGGCAGACAAACAGACACGGACGACAAGGAAGCCAAAGCGGACAGCCAGATTCCCGAGCCTTTGCTTCTCAGCAGTAACAAACGCCTCCTCTTTCCGTCTGTCTGCTCTTTCGAGTGCTTCACCGGCCATCCGCCCATCTGCCTGTTTGTTCGTCTGCTCGTTTACCTTTCTTGCCCTTCTGAAAGCCTGATAACGTTACGTCCTAAATCTCTGCTGTGTTGTCTGCCCACCTGACCTTCTGTCCCTCTGTCCGCCGATCAGTTAACGCATGTTGACCCAATCTGCTCATTGCCTACTTTGTCTTCTTTGACTGTCCGACTGCATTTCTATTCGTCTCTCGGTCCGTTCGACTTGTCGTCCCCACAGAAACAGTAATACAAGCAGATTTCTATAAGCTTCCTCCATTATATGCTCAGTACTTTCGTAGTACATAGATTTCAATATCTCAACCCTCCCATAAAGACCAACTTCACTTCGTTTTCTAATGAGCAGGAAAAGAGGAGGCATGGCCTCGAAAAAAGAACACACACCTGTTGTTCTTTTTCTTATGGTCTCTGAGATTCTTTGGTTCAAGCGAACGGACAGAAGGACAGACAGAAGGCCAGTAACTTTTCGGGGGTTACGACGATTTTTTCTGTATATTACACACACTCGCATACACTAACATTTTAAGGAAAACTTCCGTTTAAAAACCGTTCACCATTAACTTCAAAAACAGATCCTAGCCATCAACAAAGAGACTGCAGAAAAACATTGAAATAATCCATTAAAAAGCAATATAAAAGTTAAAAGACGAAGCGCGCGAAAAGATAAGAGAACTCGGCAACTCCTAAGAGAAAACAAAAGAGTTAAATCCGACCGCCCAATACCCTATTCCCTATGAACCAATATGCTCGGAAGGGCATTAATTGTTGACCTTGAGAACACAAGAAACGATTTAACTTGCGGCCAACTGAGTTTCTTTTTTCTACCTTTTTTTGCAAACGGCGTGAACGATTTTCATTTTTAAGTGATTCCGATTTAAATAAATTAAAATTATTTGCATTTAAATTTGTTTGCTTTAAGAAAACATTATTTGCATTTCTTTTCAAATTAAAATCGCGCATCCTGCAATTTTTTTAAAATTCTAGCTAAATTAACAGCTAATTTGCCTAGCCTTTTTTTTTGGCAAGTTCAAAAAATGCAACTCTGCAGAAAGCAGGCGGCCTTGACAGACTTCGGCAGCTGTCAGCCGGCTGGGGTATAAATAGCTGTGGAAAAGTTGGTGAATTTCATTCGACCTCCTGGACTCGTCCAGTGCAGGTCTCTCTCTGGGCTTCATAGCCCAGACTTATTATTTCTTTTTTATTAAATTATTATTTTTTCGGCACCCAACTTGCAATTGCTTTGATTCAAGAATCCATTACTCATAAGTGTGCCGGGGGAGTTAATTTGAACCTTTATTATTTTCCATTTGTTATAAAAAGAAAGAATTCACAAAAACTGAAAAAACCCCTCTTGCAATCGCTATCGGTCCATTTGGCAAGAAAGAAACTGAATACCCAGTCTTCCTCCAGGAACTCAACAGTTGCCCCAATTCAATTCAACTGAATTATTATTATTTAACATTATTAATTTGAATTTATTATTTCGTCTTGCATTAATTTAATCAGACGCAGGATTCATTGCTTCCATTGGCGAATCCCCAAGTATTTTAAATATTTTTTTTTAATTTATTCTTTTTTGTTTAACTTCAATAAAATTCATTTCAATTAAAATGATTTTATTTTATTATTTCGAACTTCCATTAATATTTATTTAGATCCCAAATTCATAGATCTAAAAAATAATAACATAATTTAATTTCACTTTTCTTGGAACTTCCTTCTGCCCTGTAATGGTCTTCTTTGTAAACGGCTCATAAAAAGAAATAATTCTATCCGAAGATCTTCGCAAGCGAAACTTATATCCCGATAATAAAATCAATGTTCTTAAAGAATATTCCAGGGGTCCCCCCAACAGAAACACCGAAAGTCAAATACCCTCCACAATTCGTGGATGCCAGCACACAAAGCCTACAAATTCCTGCATAATTTTCACACAAACAAATATTCCCCCAGCCCTGGCGAAGGGCGCACGGCACAAGAGCAAACAAGGCGAATTTAATTGCCGCAAGAGCGAAGAACACAACGGAAGGGAGAAGAAGGAGAAAGCGAAAACGCAAAAAAATGAAGTGCGAACGACAAGGCGAGCGGCGCTGCCGGCGTCGCCGCAAGCAGCAAACTTTTTCAATTATAAGCGCCGAAAGAGATAAGCAAAAAGGAGAACCGCAAACTGGTAACGGTTGTTTCGACGGTTCTTGTCTTGACTTCCCCCCCCCCCCCCTCGCATAGTTTATTGTCTTGACGGAGCCGTGGGCCGCATGATTTATGCTTAATTGTATAATATTGGGTTCCTTTATGTCAGACTCACCGGTTGCGTCACATTGTTGGCTTCCGTCCATGAAAAACCTCCAGCCCGGCGAATTTCAATTGCGTGGTACAAATTTATTAAACTTTTAACGCGCACACACACACAACGGCTTTATTAAGCCCACTATTGCCATCCCGCTTTCTCTCTCTCACGCTTAAGGCGCCGAAATTTAAAACAGACCGAAGCTTTAGGAATTCGCGCGACCGTCTGCTCTCCGCGACGACAAAGTCGAAACTGATCCGCCCGCGCATGCGTGTGCCATCTGGCGGCGGCAATAACACGGCGCGAGCATTCGAGCTCGAATTCGATTTCGAACTCGACTTGGAATTTGCAAGTGCGCAGATTAGTTTGGCTGGCTGCCAGGGCTGGCAACTTCGCTTTCCCTGGCAAATTTAACAAATTAAAAGATCAACTGCGGAAAGCGGGAGTTTTGGAAGCTTATATCCTGTACGGGATGTAGCCATGTCCGTTTGTCTGTCCGTATGAATAAGAGGAACTCAGAGATTATAGGAGAGAGAGAGACACCTGATTTTTTATTTAAACACGATTTACCTGTAGGCAGATCAAGTTTATCTTTCTTTCTCTTTGTTTGGATGAAGGACGGAGAATATTCGCCTCGTTTAATACAAAATTCTTTAATTTCTTTAAATTAAGAGGTAAAATATGAAAGCCAAGCTAAAGAATGATTAATTAAAAACCATTCTTCTTTAAAAAACAGGGCCGAGGATGGACTACACTCTGGAGAAGCGCCAGCTCATTCGAAAGTCCATAGAGGAGAGCAATACATAGAGAACGGTCTAAATTTTGTTGGGGTGATCGACCACCGGAATAAGGATTGCCGCCAAACACAAATCCTGACCTGAAAACAGAAGGCGGCCAAGAATCTAAGCGACCAGGCTGATGAGCCGCGGCATCCGCCACTCAATCCAAGTGTGCTCCCTTTCCCCACAGTGATGGCTCCGAAGGAATCTAAATCTTATCGCAGTTAGAGTGCCAGTCTAGATTTGGTAATTATGAAAGAACGCAACCAGTAGAAGCAATTTCAGAATTCAATACTCAGCAAGTTTCAGAGATTCAGGAGAAGGAGATTCAAGCAAAGGAGAAGAAGAGGAGTATAAGTTTTCTCAGATGAATCTTGTTTACAAGAAGAAGAGACCGAAAGATTAATACTCGTATATCAATTGATAAAGAAAGCAACCGAAGACGACTTGTACAATCTCCTGAGATTCAAATTCTAGAAAAACTTTAAACTCTTTCACTACAACAGAAAATGCTCGTGGCGAGGATCAGCTTACAACATTTGAAGATACTCCTATGCGTCCAAAAGAACAAAATGGCCCAGAAGATGGAATTATAAAAGCTTTAATTAAAAATGTAGTGAAAGAAATCTTAAACAGCGAATCGTGCAAGAAATTTTTGAAACCACAACTGAGTCGAGAGAGTCTCGAATGGATAACGACCGGTTATGTAGAAAATATACAAGAGCAATTTTGCTGATTGTCAATCACGAAACCCACATCCATGTTAGGCACGATTGCATCTATTCCAACAGTTCCTGTAGATGTTCCTGGTAGCTTGACGGGCTTTAAGAAAGGAACTAAATATCACAGCAAGCATTGAGACTATGAGAAGGCGGGAGTCTGGAGTTTGGTGGCCAGAATGCCAGAGAAATCAATGTGAGAAAATAATTGGATTTCGCCAAGGCGCACATTAATTGGCCCCTGGGAAATAAAGAAATATTCTCTGGACGGATGAGTAGACTCGCTCTGCACTTTGCAACGAAAATAATCTCACTGTTCTCCAAGCTGCGGAAGCGGCAAGACGGTACCGCGAACTCAACAAACTTCGAGAATGATTTATGGATGGCCGCCAATCAAACCGACATAAGCACTTTCTTCCCCAAGGACACACAGTTAACGCTGGAGGGACCCCAAAAAGGGGATCTTCCGGACGCAAAATGACAACTCGGCTACTACGAAGCTTTTTCATGACAACGTAAGGCAAAACGAGCTGCAAGTCCGCGAGTGGATTTTGTGAATCTGCATAAACTTAATAACGAATCGGAAAGGACTCAAAGGAGTAAATAAAACCAAAAAAGAGAGTTCTGTGTAACTTCTTTAAAGAGGGCAAACAGAAAGCTCAGTCCATAAAGCGGAGAAATGAGGGCAGAATTAAAAAAACTGATGGCAAAGCCGAATATGCACAACGCCAAGCTTTTGCTCCGAATTTGGTGGGATCAGAAAGTTGTGCTGTTCTATGAGCTGCTAAGATTGGATGAAACCATTAATGGAGAAAACTACCGAGCACAACTAATCTCAAGAAATAGCCAAAATAACCCGGAATATGCCAGGCACATTAGGTTAACATTACATTCGTTAGCAGAAGTCGCGATGATGTGACGTCAATATAAAAAACCGATCAACGTGCCTCGGTTCCACCCGATCTCATAAGGTTTCCGCTCCCTAGCACATAGAGAACTGGATAAAAGATCCCACAAGACCAGACGGCCTCGTTTTCGGGTCGAAAGACGCAATGTTCCAGAAATGTTAAATTTTAAAATTCCCGCCGGGAGGCTAAGTGAACAGGTTGGCAGCCTTTGATCGCGAACTGGTTCGCCTCTCGATCCAGAATCTGTCCGATCGGATGAACTGGTAGAGGGCGGGGGACTTTTTAGTATACCGAAAAGAGCAAAGAAGAAGAACTCACAGTCTCTCTGCTTTTATAAGTTATAACCAAAGTTGAACAATAAATCGTAAGCGATATTCCGTAATAAGTGGATTTGTGGACTTGGAACTTTCGTGAGCAACTCGACGGCCACTCCAAGGCACCAGAGAAGACTGAAATTGGAGCGTCGTCGGCAAGATTATCCCCGGGGCTCGTCTTAATTAGCGAGGCTTTTTGTGGTATTTGTATAAGTGAATGAATTATGTTTCCAAGTGTAAAGAACACTATTTCTAGGAAGGAACTATTTATATATTAGCCAATATATATGATCTAAAAACGGTAGCCCTGCTTCCTGGATCACACACAATTTCAACTCATATGCACTGCGGATATCGTAAGTCGACTGGACAATTGGAATCGCTTGATCACCAAATCCAACACACCGATCCTGGCTGTATTATCTTCCCTCGCTATAAGCCTAGCTTAAATATCAGCCAATAAGCAGCCAATCATAATAATATCTTATTTTATAGGTTCAATCAAACTATTCCAAAATCGTCACCAAAAGTATCTTCTCCCCTGGTGGAACCCACAGATATTTAAAAACCTATAGAGCCTCACGGAGTGACTGCTTAAAAGAAATATCGCCAATGAAATTCTTGACTATAAGAAAAACAGCCGCTCAATTTAAACGAACTTTCAAGCTCGCCAAAAAAAAAAAGAAACTATAATTCAATTTACAAGACAAATTAACCCAAACTTGAAACAGAATTTGAGATTTCTGGCCTAATAGAAGGCTCCGCTACCGATCGAGCCAGCCGTCAGCAGCAAAGAAGCATTTGATTTGATAAGCATTTGATCACCGACGTATTACCGCAGCCAAGGATTTGGACTCAGCCAGAAGAAACTGTCAGCTCCAAAACACAGCAGACTGCCCCAAGACCAAAGGCGAGAAAGCTGCGTCCACTGCAACGGAGTCCACCCGGCCTACAAGGAGGCTAAGAACCCAAGCCCGTCGGCTGTACCAACATTAGCCCCCCAACTTGGTGGATGAAACCTACTCCTGTTCACAGCAGTCAGACAGTCAGAGGCCTCCAGACAGAGCCGATTTCTCCTCCATGATTAAGAAGAGGATGTTCCATCAAATGACGGCAAAATTCTTCTCAATAATTGCCAAGAAATGGAACTAGGCCACTCCACTCCGTGGATCAGAAGAAGGCGAGAGATGGAACATTTCCTAGCATTTCAACACATCGATTGCTGATTACTGAGACGCACTTCTCTAGCAGATCTTGCCTGGGGATGCAAGGATACGGTCTGATCCAAGCAGACCATTCATCTGGGCTAGCCCGAGGCGGAGCAGCAAAGCAAAGGATTCAAACACGGAGCTCACCGCTCTGGAGAAGGAATGCATCAATTTCCTGCTCTATTCGTTATGTCAAGCATAAAGTGACAGAAGCACACTGGACTCGTTGGGTAAGTAGCGACCACGGGTGTTTTTGTGTTTTCGTTTCTATTTCCCTTCCGTCCGTTCCAGCGCAGGCATCAAGGTCAAGGTGGCGAATTTGTTTTGCTCTTCGGTCAGATGGGAAAGCGAGCAGCGCCGATTGCTCCTATCCAACCGAATGAGAAGTTCGGCCGAACAAAAGGAAAGGGCAGCTTTGCTCTAACTTGCGATCGAGCAAAGCAAAGTGAAGTGGAAATCTTTAATTGTTCTTTTTTTGTGCGACTAATACGAACACCCGGAAGGCGATATAAAAGCGAAGTAGGAAAATCCTGTGCATAATTAACCTGTGCTCTCGTGGACGGTCAGGTATGAGGCATGTGAAGGAGAATATAATAAATTAATAGGACAAATTCTTTCAGGGCCGAGTGTCCCGCTGAAAACCCAGCGAACAACACGGGCAAGAATAACCAACTGTGGCGAAACGGCCACGGAGGGGGAAATCATCGAAATCACCTCGATCTGCAACCCACCGCAGTCTGCACCTTGAACCGCACCCACCTCTCCACATCCGCATTACGCAGTTTCCAGGGAAAAAGCATTGCCAAGCCGCAGCGACCAATTTCCCTACATTGTGCTAGGTCTTAATTTTGCTTGCGCTCGATGTTTTAAGAGCTAAAAGGAGCGGCTAATAAGATTGCCTCTCCGATCAAAAAAGGGGACAATCGGGTGCTGCGCACATTAAGCCGCTCCCTGCCATGCCGAAATTTCCACTGCTTTAATTTCTATTTTTATTTAATTTTCCTTCGAGTTTTTTTATTTGACCTAGTAATATTCATCGTCTTTAAAAAAAACCACCCGCAAAATTAACGTAACTTGAACGAACATGGCATTAAATTCTTTCTAAATACTTTCTAAGGTTTCAGCGGTCCGCAGCTACCGACGGCTTTGCCCCAAGTAAGTTCATAGAATTTAACGCATTCCTGTATTTATACATAAGTTATCGAGTCACCTTCGCACAGAAAGCACCCAGCTCTCCAAGAGCGTAACTCTGACTCCACGACGCGACAAATCAGTAAGCTAATTGTTAAGCATTTCTGTATTCTAAGTTTTGTTCAAATTGGGAATAAGGAGACAGCACAAGCTACACTCAATTCATCTTCGGCAAAGCCGATATTTATTATTATTAACTACTGAGCCCGAGGCCAGTAGAAAAGAAGGCAGTCATTTTCTCACCATAATCATCATAATAATCGGAAGGACAGGACTAGGACTTCTGGAGAAATGATTATTTAATTGATATTGCCAATTTCATATATTTTTTATTATTATTATTAATTAGTCGTAAATTACTATATTTTTAATATTCAACAAATGTCAATAATGATAATGAATTGGTTAGCCACTAGAATGTCCATGAATAATTCGATTTTTCTTCGGGTCTATCGAGTGGATTAGAGGAGTTCGGTTGCAACATTAACTTTTAACTTGGGGGCGACAATATTTATTATTTGCCTTGTAGCTGGAAGGGAGGGTAGAGAACAATTAACAGCTTAGCCCCATAGTCCGTCTGAATCTATACAAGTCGCCCGTCCGTTAGTTACGTCCGCTATTTCTTGGATCCCAAAGGATTAAGGAGCACTCATTCGATGTGATCGTGTGAGCGTTAGGCGAAAAGAGCGGAAAGAACCCAACCGCATCCGTCGAGCTTGAGCAAAAGCTGGCAGTGCATCGCCGCAGTTCGGCCAACGCATTTTTCAACACCCTTCATACTACAGGTATCAAGTTACTAACTGGAGGTGATAAGCAACCAATTCCAAGGGGCGTGCTCTCTTTAGTTGCATCCATTGTACTGGCCGACTGACCGCCAGAGGCAACCCGACAGTCAGGATTTTGCCAACTCCAAAGACCTCAATCTGGCCGCGGGAAAATGCCAAGAGCACAAATGCTGAGCGATTCAAGAACCGGCTACTGCCATATTGATGAGGCAGTCAAAAGGTTAACTGAGGAGAATTACAAGGCTGCAAAATTGTCCTGCCAAGGATTCCGCCAACTCCTAGAAGTGCAGCTCTGGTTGCCAAAAGAAGGCGACTCAGGAGAATTTGCTTTCTCTCGCGGAATTCTGGGGATAAGAGCTGCTTCAATAGAGCAACAAGAGAACTGAAGGAACAGCTGCAAAAACTTAGAATAAGCGTAGTGGAACAATTTATTGGCAATGACAAGCCAGGAGACCCTCAATATAATCTTTGACAAGTTCCATGATCCATCAAGCACTTGACAAAAAGAGCTCCAAATGCGGCTCGGAGGAGGAATGAGCCGACGCCTTTGCTGATCAGCCCTTTCGACAGGCACTCGGAAGTCGACAAAGCAGCCACCTGGAACAATCTGACAGGTACGCAGTCACAGAGGAAGAAGTCAAGCAGGAAATTGCTGGGCTTAATAGCAACAAATCGCCTGTTGCTGATGGCATTGAATGCCTAACGATTAGGATTTTCGCCTCACGACCAACGTGCTTAACAGATGCTCTCATATCGGTCACTTTCCCATTGCTTGGAAACGCGTGGAAGTGATCTTGGTCCCAAAACCCGGCAAGCCTGAAACCAAACTCGCTTTATGCCGTCCAATCAGTCTGTTGGCAATGTTTAGAAATACTCTAAAGAAGGAATACCCCAGAACCGAAGAAGTTACAAAAGGGAACTTCGCGATCTCACTTGTCCCAAAGCTCCACATCCGCAATCCACGAAGAGGGGAAGTCCGAAGCCCAATCCTTTTACGGTAGATCGGGTCATGAGGTTCGCTAGATCGGAGCGAAAAAAAAACGGGAAAGCTTCCTTCTTTATTGAATCAGAGACGTCGTCGGACTTGTCCTTATTTTTTAAGACCCAGTAACGGAGATCCCTACAATTCCAACTCTGTCTCTGTCCAATCTATTAGGTTCTTACTAGTTTATTTGAAATTAACTTACTTCCCTCAGCCCCGGGCATATTATTGCAAATTAAATTTCCTTTTTGTATTTAACGTAAATGTTTCCAAGTAATTTAAGTGAAATTCAAAGGGGAACCACAAACTGTAACGTAAATGACCTCAAAGCATGTTCATTGGATCTATTGGTCTATTCAGAATTCTTTTACTTTTCTAGATTTCTAGACGGCATTGCAAAGTTTCTGCGATTTTAAATAATTCTATACATCCCATATTTTTTAAATTATTATCGGTGGTCTCTTTAGACCTCAATTCAATACTTCTTTCCCCCTTTCTTTTAATTGGAGTATCCACCCAAATGTTTCCGAATTGGGAGCACTGAATAATCCTTTATTAAAGTGCAAGACATTTAGTTTCTTGGTTCTTAACCTCTCTAGGATTTGGGACTGCCACTTTCTCAGAATTGATTGATCGCTACTGCTCTTAATTAGCTAATTCCTGCGCTGGGTCGATCATTCGCCGGTGTCAGCAAAGCGAAACCCAAAAACAAAAAGAACACTAAGGCAACTACAAAGAAGATTGAGGACGATTCTTTTCTAAAAAGGGAGAAGTTTAAGCGAGAAAGCCGGAGTTTAAGAACGGAAGGCTGTGGAGTAGATCTTCCTCTTAAATTAAAGCGCTAAGTTTCGAAGGGTTAGGAAAAAATTTAAGCACTAATTTCTCCTTACATAAATGTTTAAGAAATCGAAATTAAAATGCTTGGGAGATTTGAAAAATCATATTACCTTTGCCGCTTTGTGTTGGTTCGTTTTGGTTTGTTTGTCCCTGTGGGATTTCGAAAATTTCCATTTAACACAAAATTCGAATACACAGCCTCAAATACACACAAAGCCCGCAAACCGTTTATCTCGATTTATGCGTCCAAATTCCTATATATCGCGATCCCCCCTGCAGAATGCCGCGCCGTTTGGGTCCCCGAATCCGTTGGCTTAAACTGCGGCGCCTGGACTGTTTCCTCCGCCGCTGGCTCCCAGGCTACAAGTTCCTGCGCCACTTCCGCCGCCAAACCCACAACCTCAACGGATTCTACCACCAAAACCAGTTGCCCCCCAGCCCCAGACTGAATACCCGAGCTCTGCAGATGCCCCGGCGGCTCAGCCTTCGCCACAACTCGCGGGCGCGGCTTCCCAACAAGCAGAGAGATCCTGCCGCTGTCCGGGTCGAGGGAGAGGTCTATTTGGAGAACGGCATTGCCAAGACCGAGTTCTGCCGCATTCTGGACAGTGTGCTCAGCGCCCGTTTCCAGGCCCCCATGCAAAGGCCCCGGTTCTGAAAAAAACACCCAACTTCCCTACTACCCAACATTCGGCTCTATACCCAAGGACATGTAGTTTTTAAACAGGAATAAACTTGCATCTCAGAATTTTAAATCTCTACTGCTTTTATCTCTAAGGAGGAGTTAAGTGGATTTGTTGAGTTGCAGGTGAAAAATGAGAAGGGTTTTCAAGGTTCCAATCCAGATTCTATCAAAACTGGCCTGTGCATCCCCTAATCATTCAGATCTACTCATATAACCAAGATTGATTATTTTATAGCGCAGAGAAACAAAAATAAACTCGCACAGCAGAGTCTGTCTGAGTCTGTCCTTTCAAGAAATCGAAGTTTTGATAATACTTGAAATTAAGAGCTTTAAGGTCTTTCAAAGTTCTAACTCCAGTTTAAAAAAAGCTGCGGCTCTATAACCAAAGATACTTGTATATTGTTTCATGCTTCGAATCTGTCCTTCCACTGTCTCAATGGAGGTATTAAGCTTGGATTAGTTAAGTTGCAGGTGAAAAATGTGAAGGGCTTTAAAAGTTCCGATCCAAGTTCTATTAACATTGGCGCCTGTGCATCCGCTGATCTTCTCGTATAACCAAGATTGAGTAGTTTAAAGCAAAGAGAAACAAGAATAAACTGGCATAGCAGAATGTTGGGTCTGTCCTTTCAAGGAATTAAAGTTTCGATTGGTCGAATATCTAAAATTAAAAGCGTTATGATCTCTTAAAGTTTTAAACCCAATTTAAAAAAGTCTGCGGCTCTATAGCCAAAACTATATTGTTTCATACATCGAATCTTTCCTGCTATTGTCTCAATGGAGGGATTAAGCTTGGATTAGTTGAGTTGCAGGTGCAAAATGTGAAGGGCTTTAAAAGTTCCGATCCAGGTCCTAAAAAAGACGCAACTTTCCTTCACATTTCCTAACCATTCTACTCAATAACCAAGAATAAGTAGTTTATAGTGAAGAAACACAAGAATAAACTGGCTTAGCAGGATTTTAGAGTCTGTCCCCTCAATTGTCAGCCCTAATTTTATGCAAACGTTTGGCTCAGTAAATCATTGCACTCCGAATGACCCGGAGGAGCCAGAAAGTACTCCTTAAAAATAAAAACAATCCAAAACTCTGATAAACTTTTCGTTTATAATGTTTCAATTCGTTTTTATCATTCTGTAGTTATATTTTTTATATATATACTGTTTGTTCTAATCTTTTAAAGAGGTGTTTTATTGATCTTCTAAATCTTAGCTGAACCAAGTGTAAAGCAGCATGTGGTGAAATACCAGAATAATTGCATAAGTAAAAGCAATAATTAAACTTTGAATTAGTGGAATATTTGAAATTGAAAGTGTGAAGGTCTTTGAAAGTTCTAGTCCCGGTTTTAATAAGCATTCGGATCTATAACCAAAAATATATAGTTTCATCCTTCGAATCTGTCCTGCTATTGTCTCAATGAAGGGTGTTCGGTCATGCCGAACTCAAGAACTATCCGACCTGCAAAGCGGCCTGTTAATTAAAGCTACTCAGCATCATTTGTCGCCAGTTCGAGCTTTCAGTTTCATAGCAAAGAGGAACAAGATTTTCGAGTCTGTCCTTGGAATAAAAGCTTGAATTAGTCGAAAAGCCTTAAAGTCTTTTAAAGTTCTTACCCTGGTTTTAAAAATAACAGAACTTCCCTTCCACTAAACCTTGGGCTCTATAACAACAGATATACTCGTATAATTTCATACTTTGAATCTGTGCTGCTAATGCCTCCTCAATGGAGGCCCAAGTCTTCCTTTCAAGAATTCAAAGATTGGTGTTACCGCCAAAATGAAATCAAATTGAATGTTGCCGCCACATAATTATCGATTGCTTAAGGGTTGCAGCGAATGCAGTTATCGAGAAGTCGAGAACCCCAGAAGAGGATGAATCGAAGTTATTTCAAAGCGTGAGCGTATAAACAAGTTTATAATAAATTTAAATAAATACCAAATAAATAAGGAAAACTACTAATCACAAAAGGACAGAAGAGTTGTGTCGAAGTGGCGGTTTAATTTCCTAGGAAGTTCAATAACTTTGAGTATTTTCAGGTGCAGAGCGTTGAGGGATTTCAGTTTAAAGCTTCAAACCAAGGACTTGTAGTTTTTAGTTGCATTTAGTTTCAGCCCAAAAGAGGTTTCAAAGCAATGCCGAATTCGGAATGCTTAGCTTGTTATCCTGACTGCCAAGCGATGACTCAATCGGATGAGCCCTCCGAAAACTTAGTTGGCTCTGGGGAAAGTTTCAAATTTTCAAGCAGCCAGGAAATGATATAGGCAACCAAAACGAAATAAACTTCATTCACAAACAGACTCTCAAACCGAACACATCTAACAATAGTAAACTCTCTAAACAGTAACAAACTCAAAACAAACTCAAAACATTTACAAAACTAGGTAAGTTTAAAGATCATCTAAGGTGGCTTTGGACTTTGAAAACTTGAAAGTCTCTTGTGAACTTTTTGGATTTCAAAGCTTCAAAGACTTGAAGAAACTTAAGTAAGCCTCGCAGAATAAATTAATTGTGAGTCATTCTCTTTCATTTATAGATCCCATACTCATACTTGCATGAACATAAACACTTAACTTTGATGAACTAACCCTGAACCTAAAGCGAATTGGTAAGTTGATAAATGCATTATAAGTGAACACTTAGGAAATCCTAACTCGGTTCTTGTGTAGCTCTGCTTGACCGGCCTGACTGCCAGTAACACTTGCGCTTTTTAATTTTCTTTTCCAAACCGAAGAGTCGCGTGAACTTCATACCGGTGAGTAAATCGAAACTTGCATGATGCTTTGAACCTTTTTTGAACTGTGACCTCTCAACTTGTGCAGCTTGAATTCCCTGAAATCGGGTTAGAATTGGATTTTTTTTAAACCTCAACTTCTTGCTTTTATTTCGTGGACTTGACTTACTCCTTACCCTGCTTATTCAATATCCGGTAAGTCCAGATTTTCTTTATAATTAAACTTTTATTATACCCTGTACCTGAGGTACAAGGGTATTATGTGTTTGTGCGAAAGTATGTAACATGGAGAAGGAGATGTCGTAGACCACCCAAAGTTACACCCAATATGCTTAGAATGATTAGAGAAATCGATCTAGCCGTGTCCGTCTGTCTGTCTGTCTGTCTGTCCGTCTGTCCGTCTGTCCGTCTGTCTGTCTGTCCGTATGAACGCAAGGATCTCAGAGAC
>JBAMCP010001919.1:0-16666 GCA_037075105.1 Lissocephala sabroskyi
AAATTGGGCTGAAGCGCAGCTAATCGACCTTCAAAAATCTATTAAGCAAAGTTTTTTAACTGCCAACACAGAAGCCATAAGTCGGTTATATTGTTGTCGAAGCTCAGAGGAAACTTGTGAGAATTTTAATAGCTTCCCTGGATTCGTAATGTTTACACAATAAGTCACATAATGGCCGAACCAAACCCTGAAAAGATGTTTCGAAACCAAATGGAATTACCGGGAATCAGCACAAAAGGCTTTTATAACAGAAAATATGGTAAAGAAATTGGAATCTCCTAGTTTTTTTGTTCTTGAAAGCAGTGTAAATTTTCTGGTGATTATTCGTATTGCTCTCCAAAGGGCACATTATTCGGGGATTCTGATCCCAAAAAGATATAAGTAAAAATTAAAGATTTTTTTAAGAATCATAAACTTAAATTAAATAGATCGCCTTTTAGGATCTGAGAGAAGCCGCTAATTTATCTTGCGAAGTGAATTATAATAATAAATCAATTATTCTTTTCTTTTTAAAGAAATTTTATACATTCTTTTTGTTTTTTTAAAGAAAAATATCTCCTATAACCTCTTCTATATTCTTTCCTGCTTTGGTTCATAGGATAATATATTTTTTGGAAACAGGTTAACAAGAAAGTTAAGTAACTCTATAAATTTAGCTATTCGTTTCTTTTTAAAGAAATGTTATACATTCTTTCTGTTCTTTAAAGGAACATAGGAATAATTATATCTATAATTATATTTCTCCTAAAACCTCTTTAACTTTTTCCTACTTTCGTTCTTAGGGAAATTTATAATCTAGAAACAGGTTAAATAGGAAGTTAAGTTACTCTATAAATTTAGCATACGCTTGTCTCTTAAGTTCTCTAAAGTTCCTTTCGCAACAGTTGCGTATTTGCTTCTGGGAACTTTGATATTTACATTAATTTCGGCCGAATTGTTTGTTTATATTTCCATCTCCTGCTTATAAAAGAATTTACAACTGTTTCTTAAGCCCCCCGTCCCCCTTTTTCGGGAACATCTGTCTTTCCCATTGCACTTAATAAATAAACAAAATATCCCAAAATTGGATGCCCTTATTAATTTTCCCAGGCGGGAACGAAAATTCCGATAATTAAATAACCCCAAACCAGCATGAGGAAAATAAGCGAGTTGAGTTTTTTATGACGACCTCCGCGCCCAAATGGGGAGTGCCAGAAAAAATGACCTAATGGGGGAAACAGTAAGGTTTGTCCCACTGTGCGTAGGGAGAGGGCCGGTCAGGTTGGCAATTGAATTTCATTCCTACCAATGGACAAATGAGAGTGGCAATTGCCGCCTTGTTGGCTGCTTTTTATGAGGCAATGAAGCTTCAATTATTACGGACTAATTGAATTAGCGGAACTGTCAGCGCCGCCACCCACATGAGTGAGCCAAGTGCACTTCCCCGGCCCCTCGAGTTGGCCAACTCAAAAAGCCAAACAAAATCTCCAAAATGCGTAGTTCGGCCCACGCCGACGGCCACGCGAGTGTCGTCATAGCCCGGCTGGCGTTCTGGCCGGGTCGCCTCGCCTCATCTCGTTTATTTGGCTTAAATATTTACACCTTGCGGTGGGCTGTCTCGGACGGTGGGACGGAAGCTGCCCAACGACCTTGGCAGAGTTATCAGCCTACTGAGAATCCATAATAAGGTGACTTGGCCCGCGTCGAGTGGAGGAACAAAAAAATTCAAACATTTTGGCTTATGGCCAATTTCAGAGCCGTCAAGGCGTCGTGGTGGGAATTTTTGGGGTTACCATAAATAAAAACGGTAAATTTGGCTAAATGAATTTGTGAAATTCTACATAAAAACGACAGTGAGGCAAAAACGAGAATGAAAATTCCCACGCCCAAGACAGAAAAAAAAAACTGCAACGGCAGCTGCAAGTGCCTGGCATGCAACTGACACGCCCACATGCTTGCGCCAACAACAACAACAACAACTATGATAATGGCCAACAACAACAACAACAACTCACCAGAACGGCGCTCTCACGCACCACCTGCGAGACGGTCTCCCTGAGCTGGGCGGCCATGCCGGGCTTGTTGAGGCCGCGGGTGAATTTGCGCTCCATTGTTGTTGTTGTTGCAAAATAACCGGCAACAAAATGTTAAAAATAAACCGGCACACACATTACACACGCGCCCGGGCGGACGGACGACAGGATGCGAAGGGCGCAAGGTGGGCGAGGGGCGGGGGGAGGGCGGCTGCTGCCACTGCACGATGAGTAATTCGAATCCTTTGGCAGGCGCTGTGGGCAACTTTTTTTTTCAACCACTAAAACTTTGTGTGCTTTTTGAGGAGGCTCGTTTGCGTAGGACACGTGGAACTGCACTGCACTTTATTACTTATTATTTATTTTGTTGTTATACACAAAACGGTACCGAGTGCGTTTTTTTTTTTATTTACCGAAAAAAACACACGCGAAAAAACAAGCGACGCGCACCTCCACACGCTCGGAGGTTGGCAAAGAGACTGAATAAAGAGCAAGCCGAAAACAAGGCAGCAGAGTTGCCTTCGTTCAAGCCGCGGGACAGCAAGAAGAAGAGTAGAAGAAATTCAAACAAAATGTCAAGTTTTTATTAACAACCGCTAGAGGGCGCTGTTGTTTTTGATGCGTACTACCGTTTCTCATTAATAGGGGGCGCTTTAATTTTCTTTCTTTTATTCGCAAGCAGCAAACGTTTTTTACATACAAGGCTTAAATCTAGAGAAGAACTTTCGGTATTTACAACGAAATTGTACAATTTACATAAGAACTTTAGCCTCGCCAAAGTTACTTAAATCGGAACGCCTTTTCCACGCCGCCCAACGGTCCATGCCCGAAATGCAGCGCATCTGGCGTCGAATCGGCCCGAGTCCTGGCATCCAACACCGAAGCCACCCTTTGCTGCCCACTGATATACCCCAGCGAGCCCGACCCCAAATAAACATTGCCATTCGCCAGCCTCACAAAGCCCAAACCGCCCGAGCCCAAGGCAATAGCCTGCCCCTGCCCCTGCCCTTGCCCCGTGGGCCGGCCGAATCCCAGCGACTGCTGCTCCAAGACCAAAGCATTCGCCCGCGAATCGATCTGCACTCCACCCCCCGGAGCCCCCGGCAGCGCCCCCGTGCCCGTGGCCCCAATATGCGCCCTGTACTGATCGAAGAACGGCGACCTCAAGAACGGCCCAGTGCCCTGGTCCAGCTCATTGTCAATGATCTCGATCACCGCGTACTGCTTCAGCTGCCGCCCATTGTAGACGTACGACTCCCCGGGCGTGATCAAGGCCTGCTTGCCGTAGGGCACGCGCAGCGGCTGCGGCGGCGCCAGGGCCGGGCCCGAGGGCACCACAATGGGGCCAATGCCCGGCGCGGTGTAGGCGGGGGCCGCTGGGGGCGCCACTCCATGGTAGGTGATCTGAGGCGGGGCCGCAGCGGGCGGCAGATAGTTCTTCACTATGGCGGCTGCCGGGCGCGGCTGTGGGGCCACTTCTGCCTGGGCGGGCAAATAATGACTGACAAGGACGGGGGCCGGCGGCGAGTGGACCACGTGGTGGTGCTGGTGGTGCTGTGGGCGGGCCGTGGGCAGGGCCGGTAGAGCTGGGACCGCGGGCAGCGGGGCAATCGTGGGCAGCGGGGCGAAGTGATGGCCGCCCGTGTAGGCCGGCGCCGTCGGGCGGTCGTAGTGGTAGCCGGCGGCCTCCAGCGACTGCAGCTGCAGCATCAGCGGCAGCAACACCAACACAGCGACACGCAGGGCCTTCATCTGCAAGAGAGAGAGAGACAGCTGATTAGTGGCATTTCTGAGGGGCTATCGATCACATAAGCGATAATTTAATGATCGATTAAATCAATTAAAGCGTCGCTTTTGCTTTGGCTTTTGTCGCTTAATTGGCTCAAATTGTGGCGCGCGCGCAAGCCAACAAAAACATAACTGTAATTGGTGTTATATTTCATGCATGAATCGGCCACGCCAGCCGGCGGCAAGCGGCACGCTAATGAGCCGGTGGAGGGGCGCTGATGTGCGGCTTTAATTGGTTTTCAATTCCGCCAGACGCCCACGCCACGCCCCCTCGCTGCTTATCAATCAACATCGAGAAAACGAAAAGCGCCACCGCCCAGGCAGCCGCCGCCAGCGGCCACCTTCGCCACCTCGGCCACCCCAGCCGCTCTAATCGAATTAATCAACTTGCCGCAGACCCACAAAGACACGGACATGGGGGCCTTTGACTCCCCGGTAGCCCACGTCGGGTCGACGGGGGCCGCCTGCGGTGGCGCGGGTGGCGCTTGCGTGGGCGTCTTGGTGGGTCCAAAAGCATGGGAAAATATTCCAGTTAAGTTGTTAACATTAACGGCTCTAAATTAAGTCATTAACGGATACAATAGCAGCCAGAGAGTCAGGAGTTTTTCGACCAGAAATACCCTAGATCTTGGGTGAGGATAAGTCGAGCATTTTAGCTTAAATAAGCAGCGAAAAAGAGTCGCTTATTTAAATAATTTGTTTGAGGAATTTAAAGATTAACTGGTTTCTTATAATCCTAGATATCGAAATCTGCTCAGTGTTCGGTCTTTAATATTTTGAATAAGGGTCTAAAATAAGATTAATGATTCCTTAAGTTAAGTCAAGTTTGATCAGATGAATTTGTAGGCTATACTTATAATTTCGATCTATAAAGAATGCCATAAGAATTGTTTAAGGAACTGAATATAATTTCCTTTATATTCGGTTTCACAAAACTTAAAGCTTCGATTGAAAGTCCTTAGTTCTTTGTAACACTGCTGGGTATTTAGGTTGCTCTATAGGGAGATAGAGGAAACTGCCCAACTGCCCACAAGATCTCTTCCTTATTCTGGGTTAGGTTTCATTAAATTCAATGCTCTTCTGATTGATCCTCAGTTTCTTGTAACCCTGGTCGATTTTTAGATTCCTTTATAGGAAAGTGGACAAAACTGCCCAACTGTCCAAACTCCCTTTGAATTGAATAGCAGACTAACAAATAATATGAAACCCTTTGTCTAATATAAAGAGATACAAATTTAAAGAGATTCGCCCCTTTACTTTTTAAAGGTGTCCAAAGTCAGTAAAGATTCAAATCACTTCGGATTCAGTTAGCATTCCCAAAATATAAACCCACATTTAACTCTTTGCCTTTAAAACTCCATTAGTTCCATTTCCTGACCACCTAAATTTCCACCTTTTACCAAATCCCTTAACAACCTTCCATTCCTTTCAAATCGTTTTGTCGCGAAAAGTTCTGTGTTCAAGTTCGTTGCCTAAGTCATCGGGTTGGCTGCCCGCCGTTGGCCGATTTTTTTTTTGCGTGGCTGCTGTCCTGTGCAATTCTCCAATAGATTTGTAATAAATTTTGTGGTTGCTCCATTGGCTCGTATAATAAATCAATAATCGTTACCGCACGCAACTTTTTGTGCCACAAATTCCCCACCTCCCACCACCCCCCGCAGGCAACACAGTCACCCATTTTCTGCATACAATTGGCCAGGTTTTTTGCGCTCACGCACTTTTTGCTTTTGGGCCAACGGCGCGCGCCACAGCCACCGACCATCGACCACCAGAAAAACCTGCTGCTTGGCAGGCTCGTTGGGGGTCCGGGAGGGCGGACCGTCCTCGATACGGTGGCTTCTTGGCCTGGCCAGATTTCCCAGACGATTTGAAAATCCCCCAAGCCGACGGCCCATTGGATCTCATTTGATTATCTGGCCGACCAGGCAGACACTTTCATTTTGGCCGTAGTTGGCCAGGCACCCCCGGGACAGACCCACTGACCAGCCCGCCCGCCGGCCAATCGATCGATCGATCAGGCAAACAACTTGAAAGTGAGTTGGCCAAAAGGCAACTGGAAATTTTCATTGCGTGTTCGCAACGAACTCAATGAATGAATTGCATTGATTGAGCGGCCGACAGCCTCCCCCGCCGCCCCGCACCTTTCATTCGATTTTGGTCCGACGATTGCATCAGTTCGGCTGGGAAAGCTGCGTTTTCGGCGACGGAAATGAGATTTTTCTTTTGCAGGCGACGGTAATTAAAACGGCCTAAAGCCGCTGCCCATAAAACGCAATCAATGCAAAATTAGAGCCGATTAAATTACCCGGGCCAGGATGTCACGTCGGCCGGCCAGAATCAAAAGTGCGTTGCTCCCGATAATCGATAGGCGGGGGCAATTGGCCAACCCAAAGGAGGCCTATTAATGGAACCAGTTTACCAAACGAGTCTAATTCGAATCCCCAAAAAAACACGGCCACAAATCAGCCAACGAACCCGATCCTCCCTCACGGGGAGGGCCACTGCCTTCCATCCATCATTTCAGCCAATCGCCGCTGGCTGAGTTCATCAATCAATCGGACTGCAAAAGCTGCCCATCAATCGGAGTTTGTGGGGCGCGGAAAACACGTGTTCCTGCCTGGGGGCTGATGGGAAATTAAGTATGCCAAACGATGTTGCGTATACGCAACCAGAAATTATCGGGCAAACGACAAGTTTTTAATTACCAACTCAATGGACACTTTCAAATGGCCACCGCCGCCGATCGAACCAACTGCGTAAACAAGTTGGCCGGGCCAACACAACTGCGATTTCAATTAGAGACTAAAACCCCCCGTCCGAAAAAAAAATAAAAAAAAACTCCACTAGGGTGTGTCGCCAGCCAGCGAGAGGCGATCAACGGGGGCGGTGGGGGGCGGTGGACAGATGAGGCGTCGTTATGTCCAAGATCGAGAAACAGAAACAAAATTTGCGTAAGTCGCCTCAGTTTGGCGGTAATTTGAGTGGCCGCCGGTCTGTCCACCGGTCCGCCGACTACCTTTCCCAAAAGTCAGACCCGGCGTGGCCTATCGGGCCGCCCAGATCTCTTTCGTGCGTCAAGGCTGCCGGGCCGACACTTTAACTGCATTCGCAGGCTGCGGCCGCCAGTCGCTGCGTGGCAGCCACACGGACAGGCCGACCGGCGGCCAGTGCGGGGCTTGGAAAATTGATTGACTTGGGGCGTTTTTGGGCATAACAGCAGACGGGAGACGGCAGACGGACGGCGGGTAGGAAAAACCAGCCTGCCCAATCTACGCATTTTTCCTTGGGCGCTGCGGAATTTTCATCGGGTTTGCTGTTTTTTTTCCATGTTACAATTTTTTCGCGCCAGAAAACATTTTTGCTTGCCGCAGAGCATTAAAAATTCTACTAATTGATGTCGGTTTTCATACGGCGACAGCTCCCAACGGTTGCCACATCGGCCGCCCCGCGCCTCTCCTCGCTGTTTGGACAGCTTTAATTGGGCGAACGCAAAGCGATTAGTCCTGCCAGCAATTAAAATGAAGTGTTTCGCCCGCCATCGCCACCGCCAGATAATTGAACATCTCGCCGACGCAAGAATGTGGACGAGAATTTTGTAGGGGGTCTCCAAATTCTTTAAAGAAATCGGCATCCAAAGGGGAAAGGCGAAGGGTAAGATTCAATAAAAGAAGGCATTGGGATCTTGGATTGGATCTCTGGAGAACTTTTTTATTCTCTCGGAGAAAGGGTTCCAGGCAGGCTGGTCGACTCTCGCCTCTCTTCAGGCAAGCAGCCCTCTCAGGCCTTTTCAGAGTGGCCAACTGCAGCCTTAAATTTATCATCAGTGATTCTGAGTCCCCTAGAAAATAGAGTTTGAATTTCCAATGGGTCCCTTTAATTTATCAAAATAGCGAGCTGCTTGTCTCATTCAAATTTGCTACCTCCCAATTTTGTTCACTGTCCACCTTTTTTTGGTATTTCGTCTCGCTTTTTTCTCTGTGTCTCCGTGTCTTTTACGTTAAGGAAACTTACAAAAATTTCCCACCAAATCCACTAGGAAATTCCTAATCAGCTTCGCCGTCTCATTTATCATTTTGGCTACGAAATCAGCTCCTCTGCAGGCGCTGTAATTTTTCCAATTAAAAATTGCCGCTGTAAATTACACACGGACCGCCACGCCCACATGCGTTGGCCAGCTGGCTGCCCTGCCCACCGGCTACCCAACCACTTGCAAGTTGGACCACAAAAACCAAAAATCTCTCGCGACAAATTTGCCAATAAAAATTTGCATTTAACGACAAACCAACAGAAGAGGCAGAAAGAGAGGGGGTGGGGGGAGCAATAGGGAGGGTGGTGAGTTGACCCGGTTAAAAAGTGATAAACTCAGTTAACCCAAAATGCATGCGATTTGTCAATGAGCGACCGACCGACCCGTCGTCGTATTTTTGCCTTGAAATTTTGCATCGATTTTTGGATTTCATTTTTATACGGGGATGCGGGGGGTGGGGGGAGATTGCGCTAGCCCCCAAAAACGGGTCCACATTTTGAGTTAATTTGTTGTACGAATTATTTGCTCGTCTCAGACGCGAAATACCCGATCGAAAATTTCAAATTGCCCGGCGCGGTCGTCAAACAAATCATGAAATCGAGTTCGTTGCCTAAGTCTTTCCACACCCGACTCCGATCCTCCGCATTTCAGCCCCGCTTATATGACAGCCAAGTGGGTGTTGCGGGTTCTTCTGGGGCCTGGCCCATCACGAATTCGCCGAGAAATGCAAATGACAAATTCACATGGCGAGCCCCCCAATCGGCCAAATCGGACAGCCCGAAAGGCTAAGCGGGTGCGTGACTGGTCAGCAGAGCCTTCCCCACCCCCAACCAGACTTGCCTGCTGTGAACTTTATAAATTGAGAGCTTGAACTTTGCGCAGGCCCCGAGGGCAGCTGCAAAACTCAATGGGGTTGACTACCAGAAAATTCAACGAGACTGCGGATCGATAAACTAAGACTAATTCCACTGGTCGCTTTCAATTAGTTCGTTTGTTTTTCGATGCCCTTCATCGATTTTTGGGATCTTTTGTTTCGTAATTTCTGTGGAGGTTTGTAACTGAACTCTGAACCCACCGCTGGGCAAAGTAAATTTGTAAATTGAACCATTTAATGATCCGTTTTGATTTCGTTTGTCTCGTCATCCATCATCCCGTCCCGTCCGTCGTTGCTCAACATGCCCAGCAACGCCCTAAACGTGCCCAGAGGTTGGCCCCCGCCGACAGCAGCCCATGTATGTAATTAATTGAGTGAAAGAGCGAGGAAACCAGAGCGCCCTCCAAGGTGCCTTACGGCGGCCCAAGGAAAACTCAATTAATAAAGAACAATCCCCTCGATTGGGAGTCGCATTTGGCAGGCAGGCAAACCTTGTGTCGAAAATGTCAAGTCGGCCGACGGAGAGACTACGCATTTTGTAGGCGCAGCCGCGGGCAACAAATTTGCATACACGAGAACAGACAAGAATTCGATCTCGAAAAGTGTCTTTAATCGGGGTTAGGCCTGGTTTATTGTGGTTTCTTTTTTTAATTGAAATCGAGATAAAAATCCGCCAACACCGCCAGCAGCATTGCCGCGCCAAACAAATGTCAAATTGGCATCCCTCACCCCCCGCCGGCTGTTGGCAATCCATCGAAATTCTGCTAATTAAGTTTTGTCAAGCGCTGATGAGCAGTCGCCCCTGCGGGGCTAATGGGCAAACAGAGAAACCCAAAGCACTCTGATCCGATCAATCCGATGTGACTAATGGCCGCCGCCCGGAGGCCGCCGCTGCGCGTGCTCAGCCATCGCCGGAGGGCAGTGCAGCGGCGATCGTAATTAAAATCGTGGGAATCAAATTTGCATATACATAAGTCGGGGGGACCGGACCAGAATATGCGGACTGTTGGTGGCTGGCGCGATTTCGATGTCAATGTCGTTTGGAATTTGGCAATGCGGAGATTCGCGAATTTAGTGGCTTTCAAGGCGGAAACTGAGGCGAGCGCAAATTTATGGGCGTTCCGATGATCGCATGGCCATAAAAACTGCGTTTCTTGGCGATGCCAATTTGATTGCTCAATCCCCGCCGCCGCCGCCAATCAAACGACTTAGGACACAAACTCGACCGGCCAATTCACACGTCGCCCGGTCCACTTATCTGCCAGACATCCATGCATAATGTATTAGATTCCTCAAACTGGCAACTGAACCGGCCGACACTCACACACTCGCACACGTGGGAGCCGAAATCTCAGAGCGTCGGTCTGACCGTCCGCCCACTTGGGTGAGGGGCTGTGTGTTGCCCGCTGGTGTTTGACAATCTGTCGCCCGGGCTACATGAACATTGTATGTTAATTTGTGTTCATTACCCAGGACCCACCGCAGCAGTGGCCTCCGACTCAATCGAAGATCGTGTGGCTTTATGGCTCACTCAGGAGCCGCATTGACATTTCCAAATTCAATTCACTGACTGCCCAAATGTTCTCCGTTCACAGAAATCGTGTTGTTCTCTCAATTAAAATTAATATGCAAATTCGTTTGTAATTCCGGTGGCCAGACAGTTTGCCTTTGCGGGTTCTTTGAACTAATTGGCTGTGTCTCCCCGAGATTAAAGGAAACTAAAAGCGACTTTTAGTGAGTTCCATTCACCAAAATTGCGCTGGCTGATTCACTTTCTGGACTTGTTTGAATTTCCAACAATTTCTACGCCAACTCACCGTGTTTTATGCGTTATTAATCGTTCTATAAATAATCCAAAAATTAATACACGAAATCCGCAGGTGACTTCCCTTGCGACTGCAATAAACAAAATTTTAACGATTTTTTCCCAGCACTTTAACTTCAGTTGATTTAATATTTTTAGTCCTTGATCCTTTAGAGGTGCGCGGGTATTTTTTGCGGATTTTTACACTTCACTTTCGTACCGATTTTCCAAACTTTGTCCGTGGGTTTTACGCGTGCTCGCGACGCTCGCAGGTTGAAGCCGTTTGCTCCACTGAACCAATTTTTATGCAACGCTGAGTAGAAGTAACCACGATTGAACCGCAGCCGCAACGTCGGCCACGTCGGCCGAGCCGAATTCACCGACTTCCAGAGCCGAAGCGGCCCAGCGCTCGAAAACGTCATCGTCCGGATTTGCAAGATTTTGGCTGTTTGGTTTGCGTCTCCGCTAAGTGCAAATGACTTAATAGAAGTTTCGAATCCGTCTTTAATCTATTGAAGGGGTATAAAACTTTCCGGGCCACTTGGAAATCCAATTGACTGGTTGGTTTATGGGCATTTAGATAAATCACGTTTAAATCAAATGATAAATTGCGCGGCTAAATTGAAATTGCCAACTTCGCCCGGGGCCATCACAAACCACCAAAGCCCCCGCCCCCCAGCCCCCCCTGATATAGATTTCTATAACTCTATTTGGTCAATGGGACGCAGAGGGCGCGCCCCATCAGCCGGCTTCGTATCGCCTAAGTGGCAGGCCGGAGAGATCATGGAAAATTTCATAATCCCCTCTCAGCAGACGTGGACATGGACGTGGATTGTGTGGCCGCGCCGACCCTGTCAATCGGCCGGCCAAGTGAGTGTGAATTATTGCAATTCGATTGGCGCGGCCGGCCGACATTTCACTTTTAATTTGGTTAACGGAAGCGCCGCTGCCACTTTTGTCTGGGGTTGTATAATATTCTCCATTCTTCGCCGACGAGCTGGTCGAGCTTCTTTTTTGAACTTGAACTCGACTTTCGAATGCGGTGCGTTTGGGGCTTGGCGATTTCAGTTTCCTGTTTGATTTGCATAAGCCGACCCACCGCCCAACCTCTGGCGGGTTAGCCTTGATTTATGTGGAGTCAACAGGCCGTCAATTGACACCTCTTGCCACCCACACGGTGGTAGGCAGCCGCACTAATTTGCCGGCAACACGCAATGGCAATTTGCGGGCTGCTGTGGCAGCCAAAATGGCATCCGCGCCGCAAGTTCCCACCACGGGCCATAAAAGTGCACGTTTATGGGGCCCAAAGACCGAAAATTAGCTGCCTGGCTTTGCTTGTAATTGGCCCGAAAGGCAGTCGGCCGCCCGCCCGCCGGTAAGCAAACAGAACAGTCACCAAGCAAATAAACAACGTTTGGTGGTCGTGGCAGCGGCCGTGTCTGTTGGCCGGGGCATGTTGCAATTAACTGGCAACTAAACAGCAATTGGCCATGGTTATTATTATTATTATTTTGGTATTTTGGCTTGCATTTTCCGTGTTCTTTGGCCGCGACTACTCGCATTTTGGTAATTGTTTTTGCCATGTTTGTACTGCCAAGCGGACCCGGCCGAGTCGCGTTTTTATTTATGTTTCTGACCCTTTCCCCTTAGCCACCTTCGTTGCCTCCCCCCCTCCAACCCTCTGTGTTCTTGCTACCGTGTTTCTGTGATTTTGGCCAGATGCGTGGCCAGCCAGCCAGCAGTGATTCTGGCAGCGGCTTTGTCGTGGTCGATTGGCTTTTTGCATCCGCCAATGACCTTAATTCGTCATTGACTTTACTGCCAGCGTGTGTGTGTGTGCGTGTGTGTGATCGTTTTTCTTCTGTCACCGCCAATTTGGCGGGCATTTTTCTGCTTGAATTAATCCAAAAGGCGCACAATTTGACTTGAGCTTTGAGGCTTAAATCTCCCGCAAGTGTGTTGGTGTGTGTGTGTCAAGCGAGATTGGAGTTTTTTTAATTTGTGTTCACGTACCTAATGCCAAACAAAGATGGATTAAGTTAATCGAATATATTAAATCGCCGAGGTGAGCAGTTCACCAAGGCGACCAACCCAAAAAACCGTTAGTTTGGCGAGATTACTAAGAAGGATTAGCGTAAAAAAGCGCAGTGGATGTTTCCAATAACACAAAAACCCACTTAAAATAAATTTAATTTATTTCGAATTGATCACCCGGGGTAACGAATATTAAAGGCCTTCAAATCGGTCTCTTATTTCGGTCAAAGAGAATAAAAAAAATCAATGTAAAAAGTTTCATAGAGGTTATTATTCGGGTCTAAGATAGTCTAGGGGAGAGAAGATATATATCTAGGAAATTAACAAAGTATATACACTACTATATGATCTATAAGATTGCTCCATTCCTGAATCAAAGATATATAAATTTACCATCAAAGAGAGACAAACGGTCTGAAACTGCAATCAGGTAACCAAACAGTTAAGGATCCACAAAATTAAGCATTAAGTATGTTCAGGTTCCAATTCATAACATAGGTTCCTTAAGTCATCTCGCGAACCAATATTAACGGCCTTCAATTCGGTCAAAGAGAATAAAAAAATTCAATGTAAAAAGTTTCATAGAGGTTATTATTTGGGTCTAAGATAGTCTAGGGGAGAGAAGATATATATCTTGGAATTGATAAAAATATAAATAGTACTTCATATGATCTATGAAATTGCTCCATTCCTGAATTAAAGATATAATAAAGTTGCCATGAAAGGAGGACAAGCGGGCTTGAAACTGCAATCCGGTAACCAAACAGTTAAGGATCCACAAAATGAAGCGTTAAGTTTGTTCGGGTTCCACTCTGTATCTAAGGTTCCTTAAGTCATCTCGCGAACCATTATTAACGGCCTTCAATTCGGCCAAAGAGAATCAAAGAATTCAATAAGAAGAGTTTTAAATAGGTTATTATTCAGGTTTAAGACAGTGTGGGGGAGAATTGTTCTTTTAGATTGCTCAATTCCTGAATCAAAGATATATAAAGTTTATAACAAGGAATGCCAAGTGGGCTTGAAACTACGATCCGATAACCAAACAGTTGAGGATCCACAAAATGAAGCATTTAGTAAAGTTCCCTAAGTCATCTCTCGATTCCCATAGAACTCTCCTCCCAGTAGAGACAAAATTCCAAGCACTTACCTTCTTTTTAGATCCTCAGTTTCTCCACGAATGGCAAACTCTACTCCGGTTCTGTGTGTGTGGGTTTTTGGGGTATAAACCTTTTTATTGACTACACAATGAAAGCTCGACAATGAGGTACAGCTAAATTCCTTAACTAGAAAATTTGGAGCACTTAACTAGAAAGACTTATAACTATTTAATGTAGGTAAGTTATACCGTTAAACACAATATCCAAGGTCTCGCGGCGGAGATGGAATGCTTGTAGAAGATTTGCACTATTCAATCCAGGAACTGCCCATATTTTCTCATCAATCGTCGACAATGTACAGAATTCTAAAGCTAAACAAAAAACTCTCAAAGGATCTCTTGGGATCCGTCAAGGCCTCACTTGTTCTACGTCTACAATGTGTGCTTAAAATCGATCTCTAATCGATCGCAATACTAAAAAATATTTAATGGTATTTATTATGCATTTCACAGCTTCACCCGCCCGCTCGTCTCTCTCCAAGACTTAAATAGAATCCAAAACTACCAATAGATCCAGCGTAACCGGTTCTCAATCGTTCTCTCTCTCTCTCTCTCTCTCTGTCTAGTGGTAATGCGGATCGATGTCGTTCTTCTCGTCCTCATCGCTGACGTACATTCGGGTGAGGTCCGAGGCCACGGAGACGTTGTCGCTGCTGCCGAGGAGAAGATTTTCCACAGATCACCAAAAAGCCATAAAGTTAAGGACCCGCGGAAATTCTGAGGAAATGCCAAGCGACCGCCGCGACATTTCTGTATTGACAACTTGACAGTCGCTCTCTGCCTGTCACGCGGGCAGTTTATGCAATATGTCGAATTGTCAATTAGCCAGGCAGACTCTATAACGGACCGACAGACACTCGGACAGACGGACAGTCACTTACTTGGCCAGCTCGTTTTCATAGACGGAAGCCACCATCGCGCTGTACTCCTCGTCCAGATTGTAGGCCCGTGCGAATGGCCCGCTGGTGGCCGTGACTTCCAGCCGCTCGAACGAGGACTTGATGGTGGCATCCTCCACCGGGCCAGCCGCCTGGCCGGCAATACTGGTCGACATAACCACCGAAGTGGAGAGCGTCGAGACTGTCCCTCCACAGCCCGTCGAGGCGATCACACTTTCCCCTCCACCGCCAGCGATTATGCTGTTCATCATCATCAGACCGCCGGCCACGGGGCTGGCGTGGGCGGTTGAGGCTGCCGCGGTGACGGTGGTGACGGTCGGCGTGGTTGTTGGCGGAGTGGCCGAGGTGGCGGCGGTGGCACTGGCCGGGGTCTTGCGGCCGCTGTGCATGCTCTCGTCGTCGGCGGTGCTGCAAAGTGACAACAAATTTACAATCGTTTAATTTCAAAGGCTTTTAATGGGTTGGAAAGCACGCGACAGACGCGCGGCTGCCCTGGGCGAGGGCGGCGACAAAAGCAATTTAATTTGACACCTGGCCAAAATTGAATTTGACATTTTCGAGCGCCCCTTGGCACACACCAGGAAGACGGTGAGTGCCAAAGGCAGAAGAACCGGCTGGCCAGACCCCAAACATAAAATCCAATCGACAGGCGACCTTCTCGATACCAAGGCAGCCCCCGGGGGCTCACTCGTTGTGGGTTTGGCCGACATTTTCAACCCGATGGCGGCCCCAATTTATGCCCATGTTTTCCACCAGCAACAGCAGCAACGCCAACAAAGTATTAAGTGCATTGACATGAACACGGACACCTTAGGAAAGCCAGCAGCAGGCAGCAAGTCGGCCAACAAGAGCGAAGTTGGGGGCACAGCCACATCAATCAGTCGCATAAATCATTTTAATTATTAAATAAACAAGTTTCCCTCTGACTCACTCGCCGGCCTGCAGCCACGGCAGGTACGCCCTTCAATTGCGCGGTGTCAATAAGTCCGATGAGGCGCGGGTCATGGGGATTAATTGGGTTGCGAGCAGCTCTGCCCTTTGGCAGTCCCCGGCAACTGAGAACGTGTGAAGCAGGGAGGGGCAGGTGGGAGGGCCAATTACCAATAACACACGGATAATGGGAAGTCTTTGAACTACTCTGTCTTCCAAGGCAGCACATAACGAAGGAACTTAGAAAATGCTTGGCGATTGAAGAAGAAGCTAAAGAAGCTAAAATTAGAAATAAGGTTTAATTCCCTCAACAAGGCAGTGAGATTGAAAAAGGCGTCTGAATTTTAGAAGACTTACAATGTGCATTGGAGGCGGAATACAAGACAGAAAATTAGGGAAGTCTTTATCTGAATCTGTTTTCTAAGGCAGAACAAAAGAAACGGAAGAATATAGAAAGTCCTAAGAGCTTAGTGATAGAGAAAGAAAAAGCAAAAGCAGAACCGTTGACGAAGGAAAGAAACCTTAGAAGAAAACTTATTTGCCTTTAAAATTCAGAACCAGAAGACTCAATATCAAAGTTTTAGTTTAAGTTTTGTTCTTTTCGTTTTCTGTTTTGGTCTTGATGCTTCACTTTCTCAGACCAGCTACTTGGAGAACCAGTGTTGCCTTTGGGGGAAGAGTGCGGATTTCTGACATATCGAATTGCCCAAATCCTCCACGACGCTTTAGCACTTTAAATTGTTTTATTGTCACCTTGCTTCCTTGCGAAACGGATCTTAACAAACGAATTTACAAATCTTCTATCGGCTTTTGTCTTTTTAAAATACGGAAGCGCTACAGAGAAAAAGGATTACAGCTTCTTCAGAAACACAAAGTAAGAAGTTCATAGAATTCTGTAGCATTTGTCAGCCATTGAAGAATTGCCATAGAGAACAATAATATCTGAGCTCGTCTACTTCCTCAATGGATTTCAAAGAAGCTGAGACTGAAAAGACTCCAAGACCAACTAAATTATTTAGACCCCGCCACCCAAAATTGGCATAGGAGTATTTTCATTAACACTCCAACAATTTAAACACATCATAAAACATCTCATAAAATAGCCCAAGGTTCTTAATACCCACAAAAATCCAATTAAAAAC
>JBAMCP010001920.1:0-16663 GCA_037075105.1 Lissocephala sabroskyi
TTGCGTGTTTGTGTGTGTGTGTGCACCCGTAGGATGGCACGGATGACTCAAGTGATTTGAACACAACTGCCCCTCCTGCGATTAACAATGGAAGCACAATGGAAATTGCATCGCCCACAAATCCGCTGGCGCCCACGACCACCACAAACGGCAGCGGCACTTCGCCGGACACGTCAACCTCGTCGGCTGCAGTGACACCGGCTGCGCTGGCGGACAATGAACTGCATGTGGAGATATCGGATGCGCTGAGCGAGAAGGAGAAGGTCAAGTTCACAGTCCACACCCGCACCAGCCTGCCAGGATTCGCCAAGAAGGACAACAATGTGGTGCGCCAGCACGAGGAGTTCGTCTGGCTGCACGACCGCATCGAGGAGAACGAAGACTACGCCGGCTACATTGTGAGTACAAAGAGGAAACCTAACAAAGCTCCTAACCAGATGCTTTCCGCAGATTCCACCCTGTCCCCCGAGACCGGACTTTGATGCCTCGCGCGAGAAACTGCAGCGCCTGGGCGAGGGCGAAGGCAACATGACCAAAGAGGAGTTCAAGAAAATGAAATCCGAGCTGGAAGCGTAAGCCCAACAATCCAGGATATACCCCACTTCCTTGTTAATCCTGATTGCTCTACAGCGAGTACTTGGCCACCTTCAAGAAGACCGTGGCCATGCACGAGGTGTTCCTGCGCCGGCTGGCCAGCCACTCGGTCTTCCGGGTGGATCATCACCTCAAGGTCTTTTTGGAGTACGACCAGGATCTGTGTGCCCGTCCACGCAAGAAGATGGCGATTTTCGGTGGCTTTGTGAAGTCGCTGGGCAAGACCACCGACGAGATCCTGCTGAGCGCCACCGTGAGGGATGTCAACGATTTCTTCGAGAACGAATTGCAGTTCCTCACCGAGTACCATGGGCATTTGCGCGAGGCGGCCGTACGCACCGAGAAGATGACCCAGCGCCACAAGGATGTGGGCGATGCCCATCAAAGGATCTCGAATGTCCTCACCCAGCTCTCCACCAGCGAGAAGGGCAATGTCGAGACCTTCGTGGCCAAGGCGGCCGAGGTTTTCGAGCGCATCAAGGTGAGGCTAGAAAATTCTCCCCTCGACTTAAATTCACTCCCTTTCTCACTTAGAATCTGGAGACCCGCGTGGCCTCCGACCAGGACCTGAAGCTGGGCGACACTTTGCGTTACTACCAGCGGGACAGCGATGCGGCCAAGGCCTTGCTGATCCGCCGGCTGCGCTGCCTGGCGGCCTACGAGACGGCCAACCGGAATCTGGAGAAGGCGCGCTCGAAAAACAAGGACGTCCATGCGGTGAGTCGGGGGGCCCTCAGCGCGCCTTTGAGTCTCTTTGTGTCTTTTTCGATTGCTTCATTTCGGTTGGATTTGTGGTGAAAATTTAAATGCTCTTTCTCTTTCTACCGCGTCCTTCGACTGCTTCTGTCGCTTGGTTTTCGGTGGTGGTCTTGTTCTTGTCCCGCTGCAGCCTCTGGAGGTCCAAGAGGTACAGTTTTTCTCGGTTATATCAAAAAGCCCGACCCTCTCCCCTGCCTGACTCAGCGTTGCATGACCAAACCAGCATGTTCTTTATGGCCAGGACAAGATCCTTTAACTAATCCAAGTCTTTCTTTAGGCCGAGGCGTCCCAGGCAGAGGCCTGCGAGAAATTCGAATCCATGTCGGCCTGCGGCAAAGAGGAGCTTATTGGCTTCCGCAACCGACGCGTGGCGGCCTTCAAAAAGAGGTGAACTATTTAAAAAACCCTTAAGAATATCCTTTATATCCTTTGCTGTGTCCTTTTCAGCATGGTGGAGCTGTCGGATCTGGAAATCAAGCACGCCAAGACGCAGTACGAATATTTGCGCCAGTCGCTGTTGGCCCTCAAGGAGATTGCCTAGGCACACACACACGCGCGTATTTACACACACATATACACACCATATATACTTTATATATATCTTCTGTAACTGCTAAGCAAACAGTTTTTTATCTCATATCGCCTGCATAATCGAGTATTGAATATTCTGTGAATCCTTTCGGCGGCATTCCTTGAATAAAAGTCTACAAACAAACCCCCGTCCGGTCGTCCTTGGCAACCACTAGCAGGCCGTTTCAATACTTTCCCATTTAGTCTACAATTTCCCTAGTTTACCCCACCGAAAATTACTAAAAAATCTCTCATTCATTTTTATACCCTTTACCCTCCCAAAAAATGGACGAATTCGGCTGCTACGACTACAAGAAGCCGGCCAACACCACAGACTCCGACCACAGGACCTCCTACTACCGCGCCCACCGCCACATCACCGACATCCGCCTGGGCAACAAGCTCAACACCCACTTCCCCGACAAGGGCATCTGCGTCCGCGATCCGCTCCTCTACGAGAAGCAGTACTCCGAATATGGAGCCAGCTACGATTGGAAGGTAAGTAAGCCTCCAAAGGACTTGGCTGAAAGTTTACTTTATTGTCTCCCTTGCAGTTTTGTGATCCGGACACCACGCGGAATCCCTCGCTGAACATGAAGATGCAGTTCCTCAAGGTCTTCGACCAGGGCAAGCTGCGCTTCATCAAGCGCTCCATGAAGCCCGTGATGAGCGTGACCCAGGCGGCCTACGTGTGGAAGGACAAGGCCGACACGGACAAGCATCTCACGCAGCCCACGGCGCACACGCCAGTGGCGGCCACCAAGCTGGAGATTGACCGCTCCAAGATTGGTGTGGCCAAGTATTTGGATCCCTCGGCCACCACTTATAATTTGGCTTATGTTCGTTATACGCCGCGTGAGATTCAGGCCGGCATTGGGGCCAAGGATAATGTGACGTTTTGGAACTGGCAGGACTCGGTGCAGCCGGCGAGGAATGTGGTGCCGCGGGAGGATCCGGAGATGTGCGATAATTTCCCGGCCAAGAAGTGCCCCAAGCGGCCGAATGAGTATCAGAACCAGTTGAAGGCCGTGCCGCATATGGGGCTGAAGTCGGAGGTGAAGGACAACTACTTGGATCCTTTGTATCGCAAGGACTACGTTGAGTTCAATATGGTGGATGTGCGGCCGGTTCTGGTGCACGAGTCCTACCATCCGATGGCCAAGAAGAGCGAATACGCGCTGTACGGATCCGGCGAGCCGGTGCTCAAATACGTCTAGCGAGTCCTTGCTCCTCTTTGCCATCGTTAAGTTGGTTTCTCTGCGCGCGTTTAGTTGAAATAGCAAATTTTTAGGGCTGCTCCCCAACAGCATTGCATTTAATTTGTGTCGTTGCTTTCTTCTAATCAAAAGGCACTGAAACTGTGCGGCAACAGGTTGTAGACGGAGGTCACGAGGATCTCGTCGTCGTCGCCGATCGGCGGTATTGTGTCGTCCTCTTCGGGGGCCCGGGCCACGTAGATGGGGAAGTCCCTGGGGGCGAACTCGCGCATGAACTGGCGGCACACTCCGCAGGGCGTGGTGAAGCCGTCCGGAAAATGGGCCACCACTGCACCGCCTACGAAGCCCCTGTGGCCCTCGCTGATGGCCTTGCCGAGCGCGCAGCGCTCCGCGCAGGTGCCCGGCGTGAAGGCCACGTTCTCGATGTTACAGCCGCTGTAGATTGTGCCGCATTTGGTTTTGAAGGCCGCGCCCACAGGGAATTTACTGTACGGCACGTAGGCCTCCAAACGGGCACACAATGCGGCATCCAATAGACAGCGGCCCAGTTCATCTGGGGAGAAGAAGGATGTTTAGCGATGAGGCTTTTTGTGGGCCTTGGGCACTCACCCAACTCGCAGTGGCAGATGGTGTACTGGTCGAGAGTGAAGGGATGCGGGAGGTTTGGGGTCTTGGAGACGTCGCGGCGCCCGCTGAAGGCTAGGTTGTCGCCGCCGGACATGCACTGCCGCTTGTCGACCTCGAATTTGAGGGCGTCGAGGCAGGAGAGGTATTTCTGGAGCTTCTTTTCTATGCGATTCATATTCTTGGACATTTTTGGGGGCGGCCAGCGAAATTTTGAATTTAATTGCGGTTAAACTAGAGAGCCGAAAAAATTATATGTGCAGAATTTTGTTAGGTTTTACAGGCGTAACTCAGCATAATAGAACAAGCATTTCAAAGTTGACTTGGATCTAATAATCTTATAATTCTGCCCGTCGAGCATTTTTAATCCGTTAAATTCCAAAATGGTTTTTTCTTTGTCGATTTTCGATAATATTTTAGCCATCTACCTATCGGTGCAGCTAAGGCACAGTGCTGCCAGACATTTTATCAAAAATAGCAATTGCGTTTCGGGAATTGGGTGCTTTAATAAGCAACATCAGGAAGAAAGTATATAAAATACTATACCGGTTTTACCAATATTTTAAATTATTTCACAAATGTATGCAATTTTCTTGCCTCTTCTTTTTGAAATCGGCTAAATCTAGCTCTTAAATGTATAGTGTGGCATCATTGTCTTTTGTACACGCTCATAAACAATTTTATTAGCGATTAATATATTGTTCAAGTAGGCTCGGTAATTGTTAAAAATTAAAAAAGAAATAAGTACACTTTGAGAAATGAGCGCTTTACGTGGCTTTGAAAACAAAAACCGATAATCGATAACCAAAACAATAATCGAAACAAACTCATCACAGTTTACGCGGGAATTCACCAAGACGTCGGCGTTAAAGCAATTTATTTTTAAATAGTTGAATAAAATATAAATAAATACTCCTGCAATGGAAGCCACGTCAAGCAGAGATTCCCCAAGGAAAACCAATCGCTATTGCGGAATGGGTCGTCACCCCTTGCGCGTCCACAACACAACAATAAAGGATCCCCATGTACTCCTCTTCGCACGGAAACTAAACCCCAACCTTCGGGAAACAAGCGTCATTTGCATGACGTGCTTCGAGACCCTAAACAGGCTATACCAGCACAAGCTCCGCCATGCCATCGACCACGCCAAGACCAGACGCCAAGAAGGCAACAACACAAACTCCGTCTCGGACGTAAGTTCCAGCCAACCAACCAGTACCACAAGCGACACCGATCGCCCAACCTCCACGACTGCTGCAGCAAAGCGCCGCTCACCCGACGACGACGACCCCAACACTTCCTCCGACACGGACACCGAAGATTTCCCCAGTCTGAATGTGTACAATGGCACCCGGTTGCCCAACATCACCCCCGCCCCCAAGCGCCGACAGTTCGTGCACGTAAACAAAAACGTAATGGACATTTACCTGGCCGGCACCACCGGTGGGTAGCCAGGCAGGCCCAGGACCCAATGGTTCGGAATTAACTGTCCGCTGTGTGTGAAGACCGGGAATCGAAATGAAAACATTCTTCCCGGGCCTGACTGTGAGCGATAAATTCGCGCCCGCTCGCGTCTGCCAACGATAATCCAATAAAATCTACGAAATCAGCTAAGCGTTCGGGTTTATTGGCGATAAGAATAATTAATGGAAATTGTGATAGTGCGAGTCGGTCGGTCTCACTTTTTGTATGAATGGAAGCTCTTCGGCAGCAGATTTAAAATCGACGTCTTCAGCACCGCGTCCTCAGCCCGGAAAGGCTCCTTTTCCCCCACCCGCTCGTCCTGGGCCTGCGCCACATAAATCGGAATGTCATCCTTCGCGAACTCGCGTATGAACTGGCGGCACACGCCGCACGGCGTGGTGAACACGTTCGGCTCATAAGCGCACACGGCCCCCGCGCTGAACTCCTGGACGCCGTCACTGATGGCCCGGGAAATGGCAGACCGCTCGGCGCAGTTGGTGGGCGTGAAGGCGGCGTTCTCCACATTGCAGCCCACGAAGATGTCTCCCTTGGTCGAGCGGAAGGCGGAGCCCACTTTGAAGCCGCTGTACGGCGAGTAGGCGTTCTGGCGGACGGCGAAGGCGGCTCGCAACAGCTCTTGGGTGGGCGCGTCTGAATCGGGGGAATCACACAGTCGAGTTGGCAACGATTGGAATCTCAACTTACCTAGACTGCCGTAGGGGACCACTTGCTCCGGCTGGCTGGGCTGGGCGAAGTCTTTGACCAGCTGGTGCTGGCTGGCCATAATACTTGGGTGGGATTGATTAGCTGCGCGCGTGGGTATTTTTATTTTAGACGCGCACGCGAACGCTGTGGAAATTCCGTCAATTGTGTGTGGGGGGCTCCGTATGTTTCTCCTTCGAATGTCCGCTGGCAAATGGACGGTTTGTGGTGCCGCCAACAGGCGAAGTTGATTCGGTTCGACATCGGCCGCGACATCTGCTCATTTGTCGCTCTATTGTTGCGTTGCTTAGGTAGCGCGGCCGCCCGCCAGATAACGCGGCCCAGAGCGCGGAGAGGGTTGGCGGCCGGCTGGCCAATAAAATCAAATCTAAGCATATTGAGCGATTTCATTTATAACATTAACAATTGCACATGAGACTCTTAGCCTAGAAACAGAATTACAAGCAGCGTCTTATTTGCCGTTGGAGAAGCTGAAGCCCTTGGGCAGCAGCTCGCGGATGCTGGAGCAGAGCACTCTGAGTGGTAGATTGGTTGGCCTGGCCGCGTAGATCATGATGTCCTGGCCGTGGGCAGCGAACTCCGAGAGGAACTGGCGGCAGACGCCGCAGGGCGTGGTTATGGTGTCCTGCTGGGCCACCACTGCGCAGGCCACGAACTCCCGCTTGCCTTCGCTGGGGTAATGCACAAAGTTCAATGCAAAATGCTCGGAGATAAGTGAAAATTGAATTATAATCGCACTTACCTGATGGCCTTGACTGCGGCCGTGCGCTCGGCGCAGATAGAGGCGGCGTAGGCGCCATTCTCCACGTTGCAGCCTGTGTAGATGGAGCCGTCCGTGGTGCGGATGGCGGCGCCAACTGCGAAGTTGCTGTACGGGCAATAAGCCTGGTTCCTGGCCTCGGCCGCCCTGCGGATTAGCTCCTGGACAGAAGGGTCTGTAAGGTGATTAGGAGCGTTTTTTTGTGGTTCTTTGAAGAGCTTACCCAGGCTGTCATGGTCGCGTATGGAGGAGTCATCATGGTAACCATTTATAAAAACTTCAGACATCCTTTTGAGTTATTTTAACGGCAGACTCATCGAAGCCACATGAACGGCTGATATTCCACGGCTGTGGTGAGTAGGTATGCAGCCCTGGGGCCTCGACTGTTAGTTAACAGCGGGCAGCTCAACAACATTCTGTTAGTTGTAAGTCATCCATGTGTAGCTCGATTTAAACAAGTTGGCAGTATTACTTTACCACTGTTGCGAGTTGGCAAGGCCGTCTTATTGTTTATCTCTAAAAAGCGAAAACACAAAAAAAAAACACAAGTGGATTCTTGGCAACGGAGTAAATTCTATCAGCTGTCTCCATGTGTGTGCACATGTCATCGCCGTCCTCATCGTCACCTTCATCCACTGGCAGCAATTTTCCACAAGACCAACCGCAAGCCCGGCCAGAGGACATCGAGGTGGCCATGCCAGGATCCGCTGGAGAACCCGAGGGCCTCACCCTACCGCCCATAGACTTTGCCTCGGACCGCTTCCCCTACTGCATCGTCTGGACGCCCATACCAGTGCTCACCTGGATTCTCCCCATGATCGGCCACATGGGAATCTGCATGTCGAACGGCGTAATCCGTGATTTCGCCGGTCCTTATTATGTCTCCGAGGACAACATGGGCTTCGGCCGGCCCACACGCTACCTGCGCCTCCACCCCAAGTATGTCGAGGGCGGCCGCTCCGCCTGGGACGAAGGCGTGTCCAAGGCCTCGGTGCTCTACGGCACGCGGATGCACAACTTGTTCTGCGACAACTGCCACTCGCATGTGGCCACCGCCTTGTGCAATATGCGCTACAGGAACTCCACGTCCTGGAACATGATTGTTCTGGCCTTTTGGTTATTCGTTTGCGGCCGCTACGTGGGCATCTGTGGCTTCCTCAAAACCTGGCTGCCCTTTGCCGTGCTGGTTACTCTGGTCGTCCTGCTGGGCGTTTATTTGTAATCCTTGCGTGTCCTTAGATTCTAAGCTGGCCTGTTACCATAGTTTCATAGTATTCAATAAAATAGGGGAAATTTTAGCCACCACAAATCAGAGCTCGCGAAACGGTTCGAACCGGTTGGAAACGGTAAACAAGCGCGGTTAAATTTAAATAAGATTTTATTAAAAAAAACTTAACAAATTGTCGACTTATTCTAAGCTAAATTAGGAGTGGAATCTGCGTCATCGCTGCTGCTCCTGCTGCTGCTGCTCCCTGTACCAATTCTCGGCCATTTGGTTCTTGTACTTCTCCTTGTTGCTGGGCTTCTTCGAGGAGATGAGCGTGCGGCGCTTGAGGCGCTTCAGCTTCTTCTTCTCGCGCTTCTTGAGCTTCTCCTGGGCCACCTCCAGGATCGTGCCGCGCAGCTCCTGCCGGTAGTTCTTCAAATTCGACAGCTCCCTGGCCAGCGGATCCTCGGAGTCCTCCCTCAAATACTCAAAGTCCTCGTCGTCGGTCAGCAAATCCTCGCCCAACGAATCCAACGAGTTCTGCGAGATTTCCCTCAAGGCCCCAGGACGCCGCACCTCCTCCAACTTCAGCAGCTCCTCCGTCAGCAGCAGCTTGGACGTGGCCCACTTCATCACATGGTTCTTCTTGTGGCTGATGTGCTGGCGGTAGGTGAACAAATGGAAGGTCAGCTGCAGGCCCGCGGCCGGCTCCTCTTTGATGTCCTCGGCCAAGGGGCCGTCCTGATGGTCGTCCGCTAATTCGGCCTCCAGCGACTCGTCCTCAAAAGCCTTGCGTTCGATAACGTTGCCCATTTTTCTGCGGTGACCTTGTGACTCGGTGGCTCGACTGATTTTGACAGCTCCCAGGGCCTGGCAGCCATTCTTATACTCCTGTCAACTACCTAATCAAGGAGTCAGGTATGGCGCAGGATTACGGAAAGTTTCGAGATCAACTAATTTAAGGGGCAATAAAACTGCCGAACAGCTGGCAGGGATTAGCGATTTTACAATTGGTAATTTAAGCCTTCCCGCCCCGCTTACCTGCCAGGATCAAGACCCAACATGTCTGGCCTAAGCCCCGCCTACCTGCCCGGCCCCTGGCCCAAGCTATATAAGCTCAGGTCGGCCGAGGACTCAGCAGCATTCGTCAAGGAGTCAGGACCATGGACAAGTCACAGTTGCTAGTGCTGGACGTCTCGCATGTCGTCGGCGACCCCAACCAGCCCGTTTTGATCATCAACTCGCCCATCGACCTGTCCGACCGCCAGCTGGTGGTCTGCCAGGGCTCCCTGGCCGGCGCCGCCGGCTACTGCGTGGTCTTCAGACGCGACCACTTCATCATCAACAGCCCGCCGGACTACCAGAGCCCCACGAAGCGCTCCTTCCTCAACGAGTGCATCCGGCAGTTGTACCTGCTCAACGGCTTCTCCCAGCGCCTGCAGTGGCTGCCCGACCCGCCGCTGGGCTCTCTGGAGGATCGCTGGCACCAGGTGGACGTTTGCCTGAGGCCAGCGCGCCTCTCCCCGCACCGGGCCAGTCTAGAGCATGTGAAGCGCCAGCTTTTCCGGGAGTCCCGCCGCAGCCGCAAGTCCCCGAAGCCCAGGCCAAGCGCCCGCCGCGAGACGCTCTTGGCCAACTTCAGGCCCCTGCGCCAGCAGCTGGGACGTCGCCAGATCCGCCGCGGCTACTTAAAGTCCGCCCGCCAGCGGGTCATCGACCAGGTCATCAGCGAGAACCGCAGGGCCGAGGTGATGCGCCACCGGGAGGCCGTCTTCAGGCAGCAGCAAGTGCGCCAGGTGGTCCAGAGCCACAAGCTGATGCTCGAGGAGCAGATCCGCTCGCTGATCTACGCCAAGGAGCTGTACCGCCTCATTGACCACCCGGACAAGGCTGCCCTGCCGCCGCTGCCGCCAGTTAAGTTCTGAAGAGGAAGGCTGGGAACTGACGGCGCTTTATTGGGAAACATAAGGTAGCCGATTCAGGAGGATAAGATTCAAAATCCCCGGCTCACGTCGCTTTCTGTTGTTCAATCAACTGCGAGTGGATGTCCATGAGGTTCTGCAAGGCAAGGCGGGATTACAAGAGGAACCTAAAAACCCTTAGACTAAGTTAATTCCTTATGATTCTATGTATTCCTTAAATATTAAATCGAGATAACCAAGATCACAGACTTCTTTAGCTTCGGGGTCTTCTAAGTTAAGTCCTGGAAAATTGCTTGAATCTTGAGCAGCTGAAATTGAGCAAAATTAGCCTAAGGATCTTAGAGCTAAGCTAAGGCAAAGAGATAATCGAAGGAGTGGAATTAAACCTCACGGACGTTGCTTGGCCTGGGCTGGGTTGGCCGGCTCGGCTTGGCTAAGATCCTGCTGCAGGATGCCCTGTCGAGATGAATCACAAAATGGCTTTGGTGTGGGTCAACAAACGGTTAAGGATTAGTGAACCCCACAACCAGCGGAACCGACACCTTTGCTAAAGCTACCAGGGAAAATCATGCAGGCGATTGAGGATTGATACCTTGAAGTATTTGACAGTCTTGACCCGCAGCTCGAGCGTGGCGTCCTCGTCGCAGATCATCAGGGTGTTGGCATGCTGCTGGAAGGCGCTGACCGTCCACATGTGGTTGACGCCCTCCTCGATGGCCTTGTAGAGGGCGAAGGCCTTGTGGGCGCCGGTGATGAGGATCATCACCTCCTTGGCGTCCATCACCGTGCCCACGCCGACGGTGACCGCCTGTTTGGGGACCTTGCTGATGTCGTTGTTGAAGAACCGGGCATTGGCCTCGAGCGTGTCCTGGGCCAGGGTCTTGACGCGCGTGCGCGACACCAAGGACGAGCCGGGCTCGTTGAAGGCTATGTGGCCGTCGGGGCCGATGCCGCCGATGAACAGCTCAACGCCGCCGGCTTCTTTGATCAGTTGCTCAAACGAATTGCACTCGGCCACCAAGTCCTTGGCATTGCCGTCCAAAACATGCGCATTGCAGGGCTCAATGTCGATGTGTTTGAAGAAGTTGTTCCACATGAAATAATGATAGCTCTCCGGATGATTTCGCGGCAGTCCTGTTTGGGTAAAAGTTTGAATTTAAATCGCTGATAAGGAACAAAAGAAGGCTCTACTAACCCACATACTCGTCCATGTTGAAGGTCTTGACGTATTTGAAGGAGACTTTGCCCTGTTTGTGAAACTTGATAAGCTCCTGGTACATTTGCATGGGTGTGCTGCCCGTGGGCAGCCCAAGCACGAAATATCTGGCGGAAGAAAAGTCGATTAGATTGGTTACTTTTGCAGAAAGCCACTCACTTGTCTGGTCCTGGATTAAAGTCGTTGATGCGCTTCATTACGTATTTGGCGGCCCACTCGCCCACCGATTTCATCGTGTCCAAAATTACCAGTCTCATTGTTAAGCTGGAAATCAAGAGAGCCGAATTTAGTAAACACCTTTCTATTTGCGGGTTAATGAAGAATCTACAATGCAAGTATTTATGGCTCTTCATAAACCGCCAGCGATAAGCAGCAGCTGGCAATTATTGAATACAACGAAACGCATTTTGCTTTCGGTTTCATTTAAGCAAACGAATCGACGTTATAACGCAACGAAAGCCTGCCTTCGATTTCGTTTTGTTTTTATTGGCGTCGTTGTTGTTGTTTACCTTGTGAAAATTATCCCAGGGGCAGCTTTGCGTGTGTGTTTTTTCCGACGACGCACAGCAATGGAGCTTGGGCGCGCGACTGGTTGTGGCCGCCCCAGTCAATGACATTTTATGTGCATCCCGAAGCTTGCTTGTTATCGCTCCGCTGACCGCACTGATAAAGTCGGCCGCGGAGAGGCGTGAGAGTGTGGATTTTGGTGAGTTTCGGGCGCGCCTAGTGGTGGGCACGTGTACACGACGCGAGATCAAAGTCAAATGACCCCACACGTCCCCGGCACGTGAAGCAAACTCAAAATCACTCCCATTTTTATCTTTGCGGGGGCCGGCATTGCACTTTTCACTTGTTTCGTTTTGATGAATGCCGTTTTGCCTGCTATCGCCGCTTATCGATATCACTACCGATGCGAAGTTGCATTTGGCGGCGCAATTAATTTATTCAAATTTGTAACGAACATAAATAAATGTGCACGGCAGGTTGGCTGGGCAAGTCTTATCTTAAATTGTATTTTATATTTAGATAATTTCTGTTATCGATTGGAGTCCACCTGCGAGCCCCCAGTGATGATTTCGACTGCACTGCTTCTGTTTTTTCTGCTCGCCTGGTAGGAAACTCGATTGAATAGTCGCGGGAGTAGTCGATCGACAAAGCCTCATTCGACTTCGATTGATATATTCGGAAAACATTCAGTCGATCAATGGACGCGTGGCTGTTTCATATAAAATTCGCAGTACGCTTCATTGCATACTTTTTGTTGCCCAATTAAAAATACACACGAAAACGAAAAGGCAATGAAAATAAATGAATAAAACTCCAAATGTTTGCTTGGGGTAATTACAAGCTGGCCAGGCGGACACATTTGCCCGAAAGAACAGTAAATTTCAATTAATCTTGCTTATTTCCCCATACACCCTAATTCCCCTACCCACATACTCTTTGCTGTTGGATACACACACACTTGTCATGTTACACGTCTGTCAGGGTCGTCTGGCAACCGGCAGACAGACAGGGAGACGGACGGTTGAGCATAATGAGAAGCCGCTCGTGTAGAGAAAAAAATCCGAAAATAAAAATAGAGAAATGCGTGAAGAATTGGGAAGCAAAAAGAATAGAAAGTGGTGAAGGGGGGCGGGGGAGGTAATTATGACGATCGTCACGTTCACTCAAAATTTGTTTTCTTTTGTGGATTTTTTTTATTCTTTTTTTAATTTTTTATATGTTATGAAATTAGAAATACATAAAATTACTTATGTTGGTAATTTGTATTGTTGTGTTTGTTATTTTCCTTTTCTGTAGTTTGCGGGGGGACGACCCCAAAAAAAATTGAAATCTCGACCCTGGAAATTTCCGGGTCCTATGAATTGTAGATGTGTGTGGGTATAAAAAAAGGCTGTTGATCCTTAAACATCTATGTGTATTGTGGGTTTAACTTAGGCCAGAAATCCCTTAACGATCCTGGGATAACCAAAGGATTTCAGGCTACAGGAATTGGGCAAAGGTCCTTGTAAATTCTACATGGCATACGAAGTGGGCGGGTATGCCAAATAAAGTTTACAATCCGCGGGCGCTATAAATATTTCCAATTGTGGCTTAAAAGTAGAAACTTCTGAACATAGAACGTAGATTTTGGTTTGTCAAAGTTGTGGGGCTGCTGGGGGAGGGGAAGGGGCACAAAAGAAAATAAGAATTACGAAGGTGACGGGGGGCGAGGAGTGTAAACAGAATGAAACTTTTCTTAATTCAAAATTAGCACGAGAAATTAACTTAATGTCTGGTGTTGTTGGTGGGTGGTTGGTTGTGTTCTTGTGTGTGTGTGATAATTTTGCTGGCTTTTACATAATTGAGCATTTCTCGTTGGCCTGCTGGGGATCGCCCTGTTGGTGGTACAACTGCTCGTTGCCATCGACGGCGCTGACGCTGCGGCGACGACTGAGGCCAGAGCGCGAGACGTGGGTGGAGATGATGCGCTTGATGCGGTCCAAGTTGGCCACAGCCTCGCCGTCGGTGTTGATCAGCACGGTCTTGGTGTTCTCGCCGGTGGTCCACTTCTGCTGCTTCATCACAATGTTGGCCGGGGGCTCGTGGTTGGCACGGCTGTCGGAAGACCACACGGTCACAATGCCCTTGGGCTCGATCTTCACCGAGCGGTGGAACTTGTAGGTGGTGGAGGGGCCACTCTCGTCCAGCGATCGCTGCAGCTGCCAGCCGCCGATGGAGGTCTCCTCGTTGCCCTTGTTGAAGAGCTTCACGAACTTGCCCTCGGGATCGATCTCTTTGATTTCCACATTGCCCTTGGCCGTGGCCGAGATGTAGAAATCGGAGACGACGCGGTCCTCGGACTCCTCGACAAGGCCACGCTTGCGTTTCAAGGCCCCCGACGGGGTGCGGCGCCCGGGAGTGGCGCGGGAAGAGCGCAGCGATTGGCTGAACGACTGCACGGTGGCCGCGTTCACCGGAGTGATATTCAGACGGGCCTCCTCGCTCACCAGCAGCTTGTCGTAGGCGGCAATCTCCAGGTCCAACGACACCTGAAAGGCAAAGCAAACGAAATGAGTAAACGAAGATTGGTCAGGGGTTGGGATTTTGTGCTCACCTTGATGTCCATCAAGTCCTGGTACTCCTGCAGCTGCAGGGCCATCTCCTCGCGCAAGCGAACGAGCTCCTTGTCGAGCAAGGCGATGTCGTTGTTGTGGCGCTCGCGCTCGTTGTCCAGCTGCTGCTCGAGCTCGCGGATGCGGGCATTCAGGCTGATATTGGCGGCCTCCAGGTCGTTGATCTTGGCGTTGAGGCCGTCAATGCGCACGCGCGAGTGACGCAGCTCCTCGATGGACTTGTTGGTGGAGCTGCTGTTGCGGGCAGCGGTTTCCTGCAGCGAGCGGATCTTGGCCTCGTACAGGGCCTCGATGTCGTCGCGGTTGTTGCGCATCTGCTCCTCGTACTGGGCCCGCAGCTCCTGCAGGGATAGCTGCAACTTGGCCTCGTACTCGGAGGAGAGGCGGCCATCGATCTCGCTGTACTCGGTCTGGCGCATGCGGCGCGACTCGTTGACCTCCTGGGTGTGCACTTGGTCCTTGAAGGAGATCTCCTCGCGCAGGCTTTGTATGGTGTTCTCCAGGTCGACGCGGGCCAGGGTCTCGGCCTCCAGGTTCTTGCGTGTGTCGTCCAGGGATTTGCGCAGACGCTCCAGCTCCTTGATGGCCTCATTGAGCTCATCAATGGCCTTCTTGCGGTCGGCATTGGCCTGGCTGTATTTGTTGCTCAGCTCATTGGCACGTGCCTCGTACATGCGGGCATTGCCTGAATTTGAGAATACAACCAGAAATTAGGGGTAGGTCGAAAGACCGAGCAGAATTTAGAGAACTCACCCTCGGCCGCGCCGCATTCCTTGGTCTTCTTGTCGAGCTTGGCTTTCAGCTCTTCGTTCTCCTCCCAGAGGCGCTTGGTGTCGATTTCCAGGCGAGCCCGTTCGCGGGACACGTCGTCCAGCAGGCGACGGGCATCCATAAGTTCCGTTTTATACATATTCTTGATCTTTGTAGTTTCGCTCGAGATCGATTCACGGGACGATTGGACTTCGATGCTCAAGCGAGAGTTCTCGGTTTCCAGGCTGCGCATACGGTCGATGTAGCAGGCCAAACGGTCGTTCAGATTTTGCAGTTCCACCTTTTCCACCAGACGGGAGTGACGGGTGGGGCTCAGAGGACTTGACGTTTGCTGCTGAGCCTGCTGGGCCGGTGTTGGCTGGGGGGCCGAGGGCGGCAGGGGGGTGGAGGTGCTGCCCGGGTGCTGCTGGGGCTGCGGCGTGGCGGTGCCCGCGCGTCGTGATTTCGTCGACATTTTGCTTTTCTTTTTTTCGCTTTTCGTCACTTACTGAAAATGAGACACGTGAGGGAATTTAAATTGAAATGTGTTTTTCTTTTCTGTAAGCCCTTTATTTTTACTTGGTTTATTTTAATATTTTTTTATAGTTTGCGCGCAATCGGTTTTTTCCGTTTTCTTTTCGCTTTCTTCGTTCTGCCCGACGTCCGGCACGCACGAGTCGTTGCGCGTGTGTGTGGAGCGGTTTTGATAAAATTCCACTCACGAATTTATTTTTCGCTGTTAACAGCCACTGTTAGTTAACAGAGTGGGAGCAACAGCTAGAAATGCGGCTAGAATTCCGAGCGGAATGTTAATTTCTTGCTGTGGCAGTGAAGTTCGAGTGATGTTAGGCGAGCGTGCGAAAGAGAGGTGGGAAGCGTATGAAAGAGAGCGGCAAAACGAGTTTCCGCTCAAAGAGCGGAGACTGTACCAAAGTGGCGGCGGCGGTTTTTTGTTTATGGGCGTGGGGCGATGGCGCGGGTGCGGCTGGTGCTGGGCATATCAAATGCGGCTTGCACTTGTATATAAATTGGATAAGCGTTTTGTAAATATTGTTTTTGTATTCGGGTTCAGCGAATTGCTTGTTTTTCATTCACTATCGAAAGCGTTTTTATGCGACGACGGCGGCAGGGGGTAAAATTGAAGTGCAGGACGCTATTCTATTTGCGGTCAAATCGGTCGAGTTGGGGATAAACCGAAAGCGGTTTTTGTGTATTTTGAAACTTACATTTACTGCGAATAGGGCAAACTATGCACAATTCGAAAAAATTACGAATTTTCCTCTATTTTTACTTATTCACGACTTGCACTTTCCCGACGACGCTCTGCATGAATGCACACTTTCTTCCCAAACGCGGAACTGTTCCCAAAAATGAACGAACGCGACTAGTTCGTTTGTGGTGCTCACAAGTGGTTCGTTTGCAAAAATATGCTTATTTAGATGTAAATTTTATTACCAAGACTTAATTATTGAATTATTTTTTTCGTAACTTTTTGAAATGGCGCCTATTGTGCTCTAAATAGGTGAACTTCAAAATGTTACTTAAAGATTCAGTTCCAAAAAACAGTGTGACCGTATTTGAAGAGTTTGAATTTTTTTTGCCCTTTTGAGAGATTTTAAGTGAAAGTATGAGAGAAAGAAATTTACTTGCATTTTTTTAAATATCCCTAAATTAATTGACTACTACCGCGCGCAAATTTTCCAGGCCAGCGCACGGTTGCATGTATGCTATATTATTT
>JBAMCP010001921.1:0-16657 GCA_037075105.1 Lissocephala sabroskyi
CTAATGACGCTCATTAGATGCCTTTAAAGGGCCATCAAATGCAGATGCACACATGGCTGGCGCAGGGGCAGAGGCTGCGTTTCGTTTGAATTACTCAACACGGAGGTTTTCTTGTACACAATTCGGAGCTATTTTTAGGATGCCGGGCACGCAGACCTTCAAAGGAAATCTGTTCGAAAATCCTTTCAAGAGCAGCTGAATGGGAAAGCGAACAGGCGCTCGGAAATTCCGAAGAAGCAAACAACAAATAATGGAAAAATCATTGCCATTTCCAAATGAGCGCCATGGGAAATTCTCGGCTCAATTCAATTAGGCAAATCTTTGCCAAACTAAACAATTTTCGTGATAAATTACATAAGTTGAAGTTTGAGTTTAATTCTAATTAAGGTTTGGAATAATTAATCCCCAGAGAAGTTGCTTAAATCTGAGAAGAAATAAAGAGATTGGGATTTTCTTTAAATGACTTAGCTTTGGGCGAGATCTGTTTCTTTATATGAAAGTATTTGTGGGTTTATAAACTCAGTATCATTTAGTGGATCAGTGGATCAGAAAACCAACTAAGGAACTAGAAGGAATACTCAAAAGGATATCAAGGAATATGTTCAATTATGGATCCCAGAAAGTAGTGAATATTTGGATGGTAAAATATATTCTGAAAAGACTCTTTCAACTGAGGAAAGTTTAGGTTTTTATAAGATTAAATCTTACCTAAGAATATCCTATAGCGAAATTTTTAGCCCTAAAAAGAGCAAAGGGATAGCTTCCCTCTCGGACAGAAAATTGGGTTGGTGTTTCAACCACGAATAGAATATGGAGAGGAAAATAGTCTTGAGTCAGTTTCAAACGGCAAACTACGGAAACAAACGTTTTTAAAGGCTTCAAATTCGAGTTCAAAGTGAGAAACTTAAAAAAATCTTAAATATATTTTGGCTAGTAAGGAAACTCTATGAAACCTTAAGTGCAACTTTTAGAATTCTTCATAAATGTTATTTAAAACAACAAATGGCTTCATTTTTAAAGGCTGCAAGTTCGATTTTGAGGTAAGAAACTTCTTGAAATCTTTAATATCTTTCGGCCATTAAGAAAACTCTATGAAACCTGAAGTCCACTTTCGAATTCTTCAGAAATTCCAGACTTTTTTATAACAACAAATGGCTTGAAAATTTTAAATTTTAGAGCTTCTGAAAGTTTATAAAGAATCTGTCGGCTATAAAGGAAACTTTGTAAAACCCTCAGACCTCTATTCAGAATTCTTTAGAACTTCCACAAGTTTTTTAAAACAACAAATGGCATCAAAATATTAATATTAAATATTAATATTAAAGTTTCAAAATCTGTCAATTATCAACGAATCCTTCTGTAAACTTTTGACAATTCAAAGGATTCTAAAGACAAATAAAAAAGCATTAGAAGGCCACAAATTACAACTGCTCATCAACCTTGAGAATTGCAAGGAAAAGGACTCAATTGGCCTTCAATTTTTTCACTCCGATCTTCTCTGGCTGCTGGCACTCAAGTTTCTCGATTCTTTTCTCCCATAATAAAAACGGCAGAAAAGCCGACACTAGCGAGGATTGGAAACCGCTTCCCAGCTTAGCATTTCCTACTAAAAACAGAAAAAAAAGAAACCGCCAATGACTTCCACTTTGAAAAAGGGCATTTTGCAGCCACAATTGCAGCTTTCACAGCGGCAACGCCAAAAGTCGTGTGAAGCGATCGAAAATCAGTCGACAGTCGACAAACCACAGGCAGCAATCGGCCAAAACCATTTGCCAGCAGCCGGAGCAGCCATCTGGCTTTGGCCATCCGACTAACCGCATAATTACAAGGCCCCGGAGTTTTTCCGTTCCCAGCCGACGTCTTGTTTTTATTTTGGGTTAATTTGTTGGCGTTTTTACTTTTTCTTGGCGCGGGGGGAGGGAAGATTTCCCACCAAAGTAAAAGCCACGCTTAGTCACTCAAAACTCTCGCTTAATTAGGCCCAAGCCGGCCGCCTGCTCGTTTGCAAATGCTTTTCTCTTGTAGGAATGAGTTGTTGGTTTTTATGGGTAACACCCAAAACAAATTATATAGCCAATTTTGGGCTGAACGATTTGGCAGCATAAAAAAGAATGAAAAACTCGAATTGCAGCGAATTTTATCCAATTAAGAAGAAGAAAAAAACGCGAGGGGGTAGAAAAATTGGACTCCATTTTTCATTTGATGCATAAAACCAAAACGTCGACAACAATGCACAGGACACGTGAAAAAATATAGGAAAAATTCGCGGCCGCACACGCCGATTTGAAGGGGGTGGGGGAGGGCAGGGTTGCCAGATCGCATACAGCAATTTGAATGCGTATTTGTGTCGCGCGTTGCTATTTTTTTTGTTGACTACAAAAAAATCGAAAATAAATCGCCGTAATTCGAAATGCAGTCATTGGCGTTGCAAATAAATCAAAAATTTATTGCAACGCATTTTAATGCATGCATATTTCATTTTATAGATTGAGCGGAAGAGAGCTAACCTAAACCGAGTCCTAGTTGAAGGACACACAAAACGATTTGCCGTTAGTTTAGTTTTATGAGTTATCTATAAAATTCGGCAACAAACAAAATATTTCCCAATTAAATACTTAAAGAATTTTCAACCGCCCCCCTCAGATCGTCACTTCAAGATCCGTGTCCTTAAAGTCCTCGAAATAGAGTATTTAAATTTGCAGTGCCTGGCAAAGCCATCTGCGTGTGTCTGGGATGATTTATTTAATAGGGCTTTTTGGTCAATTAGCGGAATAGAGATCCCCGAATGAAGTCATTAACACCGCTTTAATCGGCTAAAAACATCATAAATATGACAATTTGCAAATCCCTCCGCCCTTTGAGAACAAATTAGAAGCGCACTTAAATAAATAAAACTAAATTAAAAAACTGAATTGAATGTTTTAAAAACCGATTAGAGTGCTAAATTAAAAAAAAATCAAAAGGCAGAAAAGTAAAAGTTCAAAGTTCCTTCGTAGCCATCAATCCAATCAGAATTTGGTCTTTCCCAAGAGCAAAACATGAGATTTATATTTTTTGAATTGAAACCCAAACAGATGAACCACCAATTCCAGCTTAGTAGGAGAAAAATCACGCTTCTTTCATTTAAAAAGAACTTTAAGTCCCCAATGGATTTATGGCTTTCAAATCAACGAGATTCTTTAGGAAATCTAGCTCCGTTTTTTACGTGGGATCCCCACGAGAAATATTATTTACCTTCAGTAAGAAAGTATAAGAAAAATTATAGAATTTCTTAAGACAAAGAGAGCATCGTTAAATCGCTGGAGAAGTTTTCTTACTTAATTTTTTTTGTGACTCTTAAATTTAAAGCAATATGAAACAAAATAAATAAAATTCACTCACCAATGCGACAAACTTCGTTTCCCAAAAAAGAACCAACCCCGTCGAATGAACCGACAGCATTGAAACCTAAAACAAAGAAAAAAATATTTAAAAAAAAAAAAAACAATTAACGATATTTAAATTACAATTGACTCCCGCAAACATTTTTGTATTTTTGAAATACAAAAATTAGGCATTCATTTTTTGCGCTGCCAGTTTTTTTTGGCATTTGCTTTTTGATAGCTGCATTCTCAAATTTCTTAGCCCGTTTGAAACTTTAAATTAATTATTTGGTAAATCTATAATAAAAAAAATTGCTGTATTCATTAATTTGACCTTCCAAAAAAAAAAAACATTTTCCGCATTATGCCCTGCGGTTTTGAATTTCCCTGTTTCCTATTCAAAAGTGAAAGGGAAGAGACAGAAAACTGAACAAATTTAAACGAAATTGAGTAATTTTAAATAGAAATGTTGAAATTAATAACAAATAACGAAGCGATCAAAGGTTAAAAAAAGAAACGCAATTGACCTTAAAAATAAACAAATCCGTGAAGAATTTTGAAAGCAGTTTCCTTAATTTCCCCCCGGTGACTATTATAAAATTTGAACTGAATTCCTAGAATTCCTTTTGGCCACAAAGTTAAAAATAATTAAATAATAAATTATTAATATATGATTTATTTTAAATTCCAAAAAAGGAGCAAGAAAATAAGTAAATTTAGTATAATTTTTTTTAATGGATTTTAGAATAATAAATTTATTAATCGCTGCCCTATGAAAGTGACCGCGGGGATGAATTTTAAATCCAGCAATTTTAGGGTCCTTCGCGATGGGGACGACTGACCGGCCGGGGCGACTCGATCGTCAACCTCTTGCATCAATTAATCGCGTATAATTCAAGTTTGAAAATAAAATACCGACCACCAGCCTTCCCCCCAGCCAACCTGGCCGGGGTGCCATTAATGGAAACGCCAAACTGCATGGCGGGCATTTTGAAATGTTGGCTGACTAAAAGAAAAGAAAATCGAGTGCATGCACCCCGCGCTGGATTCGATTGGGTGGAAAAGAAAAGTGACAGCCCAGCATCGCCAACCGAGCGGACGAGGCAGCGACTTCGGTGACTTTTGCTTGGGATGCTCGGGGGGTTTTCAAGTTCATTGCCGCCTTGGCGCGGCAAGCGACCCCCTCGGCTCGACGACAACGGCAATGCCATAATCCAATTATGAATTTTCACATAAATTTCTCAACAAACCCGAAAAAAAACGAAACGAAAGGCTGCACACAGGCAGCCTCTCTCCGAAGCCCAGATAAGGTGGCGAGGGGCCTCTAATACAAAATAACAATAAATTTCAAGCATGAAGCAATTCAATGAAAATAATGACTGAATGACGACGACGGCGACGAAGGGCCCAGGACCGCCCCGGTTTGGGGTTATTTTTATCAGCCGCGTAGAGCAGTCGTCTGTCATAATGATAATGTCGCCTTGGTTGTATTAATTACACTCGCGGCATTCTGGCCAAATGATAAAGCCAACGCGGCCCGCCGATTTTTCAACTCGATGTATTTTCAATACCCGGCGAGGCTCAAAAAAGGGCGAGGGGCGCTTGACATGCCTGACGTCTGCATAAAGCGCCGAAACAACTCGTCAGGCACGGGCACGTCGCGTCTTCTGGTTAAGTTGACTCATTGAAAGTCATCAGCAACGCCCGGGCAACTGCAACTGCAACCGCTCCAACCGACGCCATCAACGTCAAAGGGAATAAGAATGGGAAATGCGGCGGCGGCGGATGGCGGACGGGCGGGGGGAAATGTCATTCCCCTTCAGAGCTGAAGTCTGCGAGTCGGCAACGTCATTGTGTCATCCAAGCGACAGATTTTTTTCGGGGGAGATATTTTTTCGGCTGCCCAGAGAGTGAGTGCCGCCGCTCAGTAAAAGACAACGGGGGGCACGGGGGGTGGATGATGGACCACGACGACGAGCACCCCATCAAATTCATCGACTATGACAATTTCATTTATTTTACATGATTTTTACTTAGTACGCCAGCCGAAGTGAGATTGCTGCCCGTCTCTTCTCGCCTTCCCCGGTTGTTGACCCCGCGACCCAGGCTGCGCGCAGCTTTAGACGATCTCTTAAAATTGATCCAATGGAGTCTCTGGGAGAGCGAGTCTGCAGTCGTTGGAGTTTCAATTTAAACTCCAAAGGTAACCAGGAAAAAAGTGGAGAGACTGGGGGACCATAAAAAGATCTGAGCGGACAGGTTAGGGAATTTAAAGTTGGTCAGAAAGTCTTTAACAAGATATAGATTCTTGATCTTGGACAACCAGAAATTGTGGCTTGACAGCGTCTCTTAGCTTTGGACCGACTGTTGGTGGACTGAAGAGCTCAAATCTTCTAGGAAATAAAGCCAAAACTAGCCTAAGATTTATTTCTCAATTTCTTCTCATTCAGCCAACTAAAACGAAAGAATTCAGCGGCTCCTGAAAAGCATAAAACTAGGCAAAAATATCCCTTAGCTTAAGGGCCAAAGATTTTTGAATGTCTAAAATGAAGGACAACAGTGAAGATCAAAATTCTTAAACTCAAACAAAACTGAAAGGAAAAGAAGACAGAGGTCCAAAATTAAGGATTCTCCGACTACCAAAGGTTTTGGAAAAGTAGAAATTTGGAACAGATCAATTGGACTTTCCTCCAAAGAACCGAAGAATCTTTAAATTCTGGAACGTCAAATGAACACAAACTTGGAAACCTGAAATCCCCAAGTCTCCATGAAAACTCTAAAGAAAATCTGTTCTTTTTTCTGTCTTTGTAGAGGAAGAAAGTTGGTGTCTCTTATGTAAGTTTTCAATTCTCTTTTATTTTTGGTGCTTAAATTTTCCCGGGAAAAATGTAAAGAAAAGGGCAAGCGTTCGGATCTTGGGACCTTGAGGCCTTGAAGACCAATATCAAAAATCCACCAAGTCTACAGACTTCGAACAATAGAGACTCGAAAAACATTAAAGTCACCCAAAAAAATTACGCAAGGCACCAATTTCTTTCTAGGGCAAAGATCCTCGAAATCTTTAAACTTCCCCAATATTAAGGAATAGAAAGGAAATCATTGGGACCTAAGAATTTTAAAACATTAAAAAAGAAGATTCCGACTTTGAAAAACCAAACCAAACTCCCCCGAACTCTTCAAACTTCGAATTACAAATAGAAAGTGGCTGCATAATTCCCTCACTAAAAATAAGGACATCAATAGAATTTAAGAACCCTAAATCCCTAAAAAAGACATTCCGAGCTTTGAAAATTAAACCCAAATTTCCTCGAACTCTTCAAACTTCCACCAACCAATACAAAGAATCTGAATAATTCTCTCCCAAAAAATCTTTCGTTTATTGCAACCTGAAGGCTGTAAAAAAGCCTAAAGGACAAAATAAAAGATCCTCGAACTTGACAGACTTCCAATGATGAGGACAAAGAATGTGCTTAATGGTCTTCCCAATAAAACCAAATGGAAATGGAAAGAGTTGAGATCTTGCGATCTTAAGGCCACAAAAGAGCCCTCCGAACTTTTGGGTCCCCTTCCCTTGGAAAACCTAAATTGTTTTGATCTTGGGGCTCCGCAGAGACCAGATTGCGGTTGGCTTTTGTGAACCGACTTATATGCAGATTTATTTATCCGATTACCATTCACTTTGGCTCTCTGTTTTGATATTGGCAATCGAGTTGGACTCGTAATCCATTCAAAGGTCGTTCACATAAATTCAAACGACGCCCAACGCAGCCCAGCCACCAGCCACCAGCGACGTGAAGAAAAGCCAATTGAATTTGTTCATTTGCCAAGCAACTCGAATTTTCCATAACACCCAAATCGCCGCCCCGCCCCTCTCCCCCGCCTTGTTCCACAGATCTCTGATTACAAGGAACTCCAACGAAGGCAACAAAATTTATCGAATGATCTGCGGCAGGGAGGCAAGCGGGCGGCAAGTGCATCGCACTCAAAAGTGGGGGGGCGGCTTATGATTATCAACAATTTTTCATAAAGAAATGGAAAATCGAAATCGAAATGAAAGCAGGCCCCCCCTCCCCGGCAGCCGCGTGGACGACTCGTCAACTGGCAACTTCGACGTGGTGAAGTGGCTGCTCGGCTAGCAATGAACTACGTGCCTTTTCAATGTTTTTGCAGCCTCAACTTCCCAATCATCATCATCGTCGACGTCTCCCCGAAAAAAAAAAAAACACACTCCATTTTCCAGCAGATAAAGAAAAGAATGAGGGGGGACGGGGAGTGGGGGGAACACAAACAATGGCGACAAAAATGGTTGGACGGGCGTGCGAACGAACCACCGAAAATCGAAATGGAAACGCATCAACGCCACCGACAACAGCGAGGATGATGTATCCTGGCCGGCAGCAGGACTAATTGTCTGCCTGGGCCATCGTATTGGGTTTCCCTCTAGACGAAAGTGCAGGCAATTTTAATTACTTTCATTACCGCCACACCCGCCCCTTATCCTTTTTGGGGGGCGGCAGGCAGCCGCGCAAGTGCAGTCGCAACGCGAAACCAAAGCTGTCAGCCGTCTGTCAGTCGCCTCGCCAGTCGCCTGGTGGGCGGTGGGGGGCCCCAAACGTGCAATAAACCCGAGCCGCCGGGCGGTGGGCGGGGGGAGTCGGCTTTTTAAGTAATTACCGTTCGTTTGCGCTCATTTGCCATTCACCTTGAAGGCCGGCCAGGCGGCTCAAATAACCCAAAAATCCACACACACACACGCAGGGGCTCCAATTATTTAGACAGCGAAAGTAATCGTGGGGCAGACGGCGGCTCGGCTAAAATTTAAATACGCTAAGTTGGCGGCGCCGCCAGCCTTGGCCGTCCCGCTGGCTTCATTAGCAAGCCGTTCAAGTGGCCAGTAAATAAAAAGCTCCGGCTTCCCCCACCCACAGATCAACTGAGTGGAGTGGAAGGAAAGTCGATTGATTTGCAGTGGAAGGAAAGGAAATTGCGAAGGGTGTTTGCCTCCGAGGAACCACTCGCCGGGGGTAGAGAAATTGCAAGGAATTAAAAACAAAAGAAAATAAGAATTTTTAAGAGCGGGGAACTTTTCTAAATTTTAAATTTATCAGTAATATTTTTATATTTAATTCTTAATTCTTTTTTAATTCCTTAAGTGCAGCAATTTTCTATATAAAGTAAGGAGTTTTTTTTAGCAAAGATCAGAATTCCCAAGCGTTGTCTTTTCGAAACATTTTGGAAAGTTTTAGGATCTCTAGATAATTATAAAGCTAGAAATGCCCTCATGCCACTAAGGATCAGTTGTGTCCGGAAGAAATTCTTTTGGTTAATCTCTGTCCTGAGCAATTTTTATGTTGTTGGCTTAGGAAAATATTCCTCGACCTTTATAAGAATAAGAATTTATGGAATTAAATTGGTTGGGAGATTCGCGCTCTCCGCTTGAACTAGCAGTGATCATAAATTTGCCAGAAATTCTGTCGAGCCATAAAATCGGAATACAAAATTCCGCTCAAAATTTAAGTCCTCTTCAGGCAGTTGGGCAAAAGTTGAGCCCTTTTATGTAATCCACAAATTCATTTGTTTAAGCTTTCTTACTTCGTTCAATGAATTCTATAATTTACTTAATGATTACCAACAAAAAATGTGTAATAGAAATCTGCAAAATTTTCAATTTCAACTCCTCAATGGCAACAGAAATTCCTGCCTATTGATATATCAAATGATCCCTCTAGAAAGTCTGATAGTCCCATTCAAATCGAAGGTTCCCATGATCTATGAACCTGACCATGGAAGACCAAAAAAGGCCCGGAAGTCCTTGGATTGCCTGAGGCCGATAATGAGATCCCTTGACCAGCAGTTAGCCCCCAAAAAGAGCATTCAACATTCGAATTAATGCCCCAAATTACCCACGATAATTGGATGTTGTCTTGGGGCAAGTCGAGCAGAGCGGAAAAGCAAATGCCTGGCGAAAAATGTTAACTACATGAAGTGTTAGATGGATAGGAACTTCCTCTTCCCCCGGAGGTCCTTATGGCCATCACTCTTTTTGGTGGCTGGCTTTCCGCCTCGTTTAGTGGCATGTAATTTGCTGATTTTGAATTTGGTTGGGCGACGCTTGACGCGCTCGGTTTTGGTCGCCGGGACAATAACTGAAATGCCTTTGCATTTTAATGCCCGACAGCAGCCTCCCCGCTGTCAACTTGATCTTTGCGCTGCTGCTGCGTTTTTTGCCTGGTTATTTTTGGCGACTGTTTACCGTTGCCAGGGCGACGTCGGCTGTCAACTCGACTCCAGGCAAATGCATCCATGGCCACCGCCGTCGCCGACTTGCCGCCTCCCTCTGGCTATTTGCTACCCTTGCTGGGGAACATATTTGCACTGTCTGGCAATTTTTAAGCAATTTCCACTCATCCCAGCCAACCAGCCAGCCATGCGTCCGTCCGTCTGTCCGTCGTCGAGTGTTCCATTTTAAGCCATGCAGCCAGCGCTGCTCGGGGCGGCACATCCATGGCCTTTTTCAATAGCTCAACTTGCCTGCATCCTGTTCAAATGTTGGTCTCCGTCGTCGCTGCTGCCCCCGGCGGGCGGTTGGGGGGCTCGTCGTTTAAATTAAAAATAAATTTCACAGTAAACACACACAGAAAAAAACCCAAAGAGAGAGCGAGAAAACGCAGCGAAAAAGGAGACGACTCTGTGTGCGATCATAAAAAAGAAATGCCCTCGACTGTAACTCGACCAGCATCCTGGCAACGGGGCGGGCTTAGTTTGCCGGCTGGTCCAAAAATAGACCCGAAAAGAGGCGGCCCCCCCCGTTTCGGCCCGTCGGCTGGCCTTGAATTTTTTGTCGGTCGTGGCTCATTTGTTGCCGTCCCGAGCGGAGCGTGCCAAATGCCCGGCCGGCTCTCAATGAACTCCAGCTGTCTGTCGGTGGGGTTGGGGGCCCGCCAGCCACCCCAGGCGCATTGATATTTTTAGCCTGGAAGGGGGCATCCGTGTTGCCCTGACAGCCATGGCCACAGGGATGACGGGCGGCCAGCTGTCGCCGTTGCCGTTGCCAGGAAGGGTTTTTTTTTGTTGTTGGCCGGGCCAATTTGGGGAAAGCCCACGCAACGCTAAACTGTCAACGGGAAAACAAACACAAGCAGGATGCGTGTGGCGGTGGGCAAAAAGGATTACATCCGATTTCATTTGATTTGATTTGATGGAATTGAATTCATTAAAGACGCCACAAACCGAAGGGCACGCACACCGTCAACAGCTTCTTGAGTTTGTTTAAAAATAGTTGCCATCAGGGCTGTGATGATGCGACGCCTTCCTCCCCCCCTGCCCCCTTGGCGGGGCCTGTCTGTGCCGCTGCCGCACATCCGGTGGCAAATGGTGATCCCCCCACGCCCTGGGCGGAGTTTAGAAAACGAGAGTGTGAAATTCTTGGACGCGACAATTTCAAGCAGCGGCAAATTGTCGCCCCCCTCCTCATTCCCCTCATTCTGAGTCATAGTTGATATATGGAAATTACTGGGGCTCAGTTCTATGTATAAGCGGCCAGCGATTTATGCTAATTCGGGCTTCCAATTGTCGCCGCTTTTTCAAAGGCCACACCGGAAATCGACTAACAATCGGAAGATTCTTTAATTTCGACAGCTCATTAAAAGAGATGGAGGCTGGGGAATGAATGGAAGTTATAGTAAACCGATTTTGAATGGGAGTTAGGAGTGCCGAAGCCGAGCAAGACGATGAATGGAAGGCAGTTGAAGAAAGACTTCCAAAATCAAAGACGAAAGCTGAGAGCAGGAGAATAAAAGAGAAACAATTGAAGACGGCGAATGAAAGAGAACCCGAAAGCCTCGCAAGATCAGCAAAGATCAGAAAAGAAGAGGGAGGAGAATGTTAATCCTTCAACGCGGAAATATGATCAGGAATTTATATAATTTATTTATGTTCTCAATTGTAGGATTCATGAGCGAATTTGGAGGCACTGAATAGAGAAATAGAGAGGCTCTTATCCTCGCCATGAAGCGGTCTACAGTTCCTGTCCAATCAAAACCCGAATTGGTTCTTTGAATGTACAAAATTGAAGATCAGTTTCTTTAAAAGTTTACCACTTCACGCGGAACAAATGATATTTTTCTAAAGAAGATTTTAAATGAGCATAAAGAAATCTTAAATTATATCCAAAGAGGTTCTCAGTTTAAAAGCGACAAGACTTAAATTCCTTTCATTCGTTACTTCGGATTTAAATAGTTCGAAAAGTTAAATCTTCAAGATCAGTCTGTTTAAAAATTGGTAGACATTTTTTAATCAAACTTGAATTTTAACCCAAGAGATTTTGAGTCTGCGGTAAAAGTAATTAAAGCCTTACGACTTAATTCATTTTGTTCTCTTCTGCGATTCTTTTCAATTGGGGTATTAAAATAGTTCAATAACTAAAATTTAAGATCAGTTTGTTTAAGAATTGTTAAAAATTGATTAAGAAATCTTGAATTTTATCCAAAGAGGTTCTGAGTCTTCGATAAAAGTATTTGAAGCCTTAAGACTTAAATTCTTTATGTCCTCTTTTTGGTTTTCAAATAATCCAAAAATCAAGATCAGTGTGTTTAAATATTGGAAAAAATTGAAAGAAAATTGATCCAAAGATAAATGTTAATAAAAAAGGAATCAACAAATCTTCAAGAGGTTCTAATTCGGAAGAACATCTTCAAGCTGAAAATTCTCAATTTATGAGAATTATATTTATATTTAATTCCTCTTCCGTCGCTCTTTCCACCGCCGGATTATTTACCAACGATAAGTTAATTAACCCAAAGAGAATTTGTCACTTTTTTGTGCCTTCACCGGAAGACGAGTGGGGAAAATTTTTTAGCCGGTCAACTTTTCGAATGATTCACTTCCGCAATTTGCCAGGCAGATTCAGGCAATTTGTCCTATCGAAAAGGAAATGCAACCCACTCAAGGGACGGCCCGAGTCCCTAGATAAAAACGAAAACTCAATGGAATTTCCTTGCCGATTTCAAAGGAAAAACATTCGGGTCGCGCGGGCGGGTCTGCCGATTTGACCTAACCCAAGTCATAAACCGGTGACCCCGGCGACGATCGTCTCAGGCGCCCGAGATTGTTTATAAACAATTTCGGATTTTGGTTTATCGGAAAAACCAGCGAGGCGACCGCGGCGGCCCCTCGTCTTATCCGCTGGCTGGCCTCCACCCGCGGGCGGTAAATTTAGTTGGATGCATTGATATTCCCATGCGTGGGCTATAAATTAAGCGACAATTACTACCAGCCAGCCAGCCAGCATTTGAGGGGGGAAAATGGAAAAATCGAAAAGCCGAAAATTGGAAAACGCCGTGGCCGTCGCTGTCGGCGTCGGCGTCGCTGTCACCGCCGTCCCCGTGAGTTGAAAGTCACACGCGTTGTTTAAATTGCTTTGCTCTCGGCTCGCCGGGAGGAGTGTTATAAATTTTCCAAGAAAGCCAAATTGTTTATTTTCGGTGGCTGCACCGAGCGAGACAGAAAATCGCAGCTCCCCCAAAAATTCTAACTCCACGTGTAAGTGCGTGTGCGAGTGTGTGTGTGTGTGTGTGTGTTGATTTAATTATAAACCAGCTCAAAATCGGCGCTTCATGCAGCGCAACAAACTGATTAGCACTTTGCCTGCAGCCGCTTGAAATTTCTGGTTGCACCGACCGCTGCCCCTGCCCCTTTTTTTGGCAAATCTGTGGCAGCCTGAAGTTGCGCCATATGGACGACGGCAGAGTCTCCGTTGCCGTTGCCGGCACTGATTGCTCCCATTTCGATGGCAACGATGGGCCGACGCTTTGATTGCAGCGTCCAGCCATCTGCCGCCGCGTTGGCCGCTCGGCCCGAGTGTCATGACAGGCAGCATTGACCTGACCTCAGGCTAATTTTGCTTGGCCTGCGGCAACAGTTGGGCTGCTCAGTGGCCGGCCAGATCGGGCAGAGGGTTAAACGACAGCCACTCGCTGGTGGTCTGGGCTGAGAGGCCAAATAATTTCGGGGCACTCAATAAACACGAAATTTGCGAGGTTCTCGCGCAGCTTTGACTCCAGCCATTCGGGTTAATTTTGTAAGCGGCCCAGGCCATGAAAATGTGGCTGAATGGGCGCCCCAATAATTCTTTGGGATTTCTTTTTCCAAGCCTGTTGAAAGCCTAAACGATCGAAGCAATTAATTCGATTGAAGCGCTCGAGCCCGGGCCCCTGCCAAAAATTGCCTAAGGTTTTGTCGTTCAGACAACAGAAAATCTTTGAGGATTCTTCACTCCAAAAAGAGCATGAATTTTATCCAAAACGTGTGTGTTTTTTAATTCATTCAATGGAAGGGAAATTGCGAAATACTTGATATTCAAGAAATTGTTATTTCCTTTGTCAGTCGAATCTGTGGATCATTTGGAGGAAATAAAGTAAGGAATCTCGTTTGAGAGCAGCTGAGAAAAAGGAAACTAATTCTCAGTAGAATCTGAAGACGATTTAAGGGAAATAAAATTCTCTATGAGAGCAGAGAGAGGAAAGAAATATAAAATATTTAAGATTATTTGGCAAGTCTTAAAAAAGAACTCAACATTTTCGGTATATTTTTTAGAAAGTTCTAATTGAATTTTCAATGCCTCAAAAAATCCCTGAGAGAAATTTAGGAACTCTTAAATTGGTCAGTAAATCATGTAAAATAAAACTTAATATGATCACTTAAAATAAGAATAAAGTAAAATTCATTTCATTTATATGAAAAATCCGCAGGGTTAATAAAAGTCTCATTAAATTCTCTTCAGATTTTCAGCTTGGAATTTCTATTCCTTTTAGTCTTTTAGAATCTTATGGAATTTCAAAACTTCAATTTAACTATTCAATTAATGCAAATTCCCCAGGGTTAATAAGAAGTCCCATTAAATTCTCCTTAGGTTTACGGCTTCGAATTTCCATTCCTTAAAGTCTTATAGAATCTTTAAGCTTATAAAATCCTTTGGCTTTTCAACAACTTTACGATCAAAAGCAAAGAAGCCACAATTCAGGATTCATAGGAATACTCGCCAGAGAGCTGTCACAAATTCGTATAAAGCAAATTAATTATATAATTTCGAGCGTTTGAATTACTGGATTTTCTTAAGCGAATAGCGAATTAGGAATATGCATAAAAATTAAGGATCTGAAGAACAACTTCGGATGTATTTCACAGCCTTCTTCTTTGGGTTATTATCATCGTTGAAATTCTCTCTAATATACTGGGACCTCAAAGTGAAACTGACCTAAAGAAATCTCAAGGAATCTCAGCTCAGAATCTCAGAACAATTCTCGCCAGAGAACTCGGGTCTTCAAATTGCCATAAGTCAGTTTTAAAACGTTTTGAAATGACTGCAATTTTGTATAGAAAATTTAGCAACTTGTGTAAAAATTTTAAAAGAAATTCTAAATAATTTCGAGCGGTTTAATTAAGGATTTTGTGGGGGGAATCATAGAACAAGAATAATTTGATTTGAAAGCCCCTTGCGCTTATCCGCGATGACATTCTCTTTAATCTACTGACACCTTGAAGAAAAACTGACGTGACAAGAAAACTCCGAAGACTTGAGAGAGAAAAACCGAATTTCCCAACGAATCGAAATGGAAACAGTAAACTGAAATTGATTACACAAATTCAAAATAGGGACCACTCAATTTAAAGACTTTGGATACAAAATTAATGACGGTGAAAAAATATAAAACCTGCAGTGACACACACACACACACACGCACCGACCACGTCCAGCTAATTTTGATCACCGTCATCCATCAAAGTGCCACCAGAGCGCCCCAAAAAACCGGGCAGTCCGCCCCAAAGGGCCGTTGATCAACAGTCGACCGGTCGGCCGGCCTGGCTAACAGCCTCTGTGGGCTAACAGCGGCCGCGGCGTCGAACATCGAACAAGTTCGAAGCGGTTTTGTTTTGTTCGACGAGCGGCCGCCGTGGACGGTCTTCTGGGTGTGGGCCCGGAGCTGCTGGCATTGCGTTTTGTCAGTTCGTGGCGTGCGTTTCGTGGCAGCGGAGGTCGATTGCCAGATTTGAATAACCAGAAACCGAAAAGCAACTCAACTTAGCGAGAGCAAACGCGTGTGGCACAGAATAAGAAACTAAAAACCAACCGCCGAAACTTGGAAGAGATTCAAAAAATGCGATATTGATGATTTGAATATTTTTAAATTTTTTTTGAGAATTTTTTTGTTGTAACTGTGAAAGTGCGAGTGTGTGTGGCAGCCGCAAGAATAAAATTTGGATTACCAGTGTTGCGAAAATTAAATGCCTGAAATGAGCCAGGCCAACTTCTCACCGGCTGGCCACAAGTGGCAGTGAAAAATCGCCCCGAAAATCAAATAAAATCTACCAAAAAATATACCATTTTTTTTTTTTAAACAAGTGACACTGTGACAAAATAAAAGCGAGCGAAAAGAGGCTGGAAAAAAACAACAAACAATCGCAGAGATCAAGCGACGGGCCAAGCAGCAGCTGCCGCAGAAATGTGAGTAAAGTGAAAAGCGAGGCGGAAAACAGAGAAAAATAAATAAACAGGCGACACTTGGAAAATAAAGTGCAGTTTTCGGCCACTTTTACTTTTTTTTTTTGTCTCTGTGGCCGCTTCGCCGTGAAAGTTGCAAGGACCAGTTTGCCTGACGGGGCGGGGCGACTGCTGCACTTGCCCCGGCAGCGAGGCACCCGCGGTGAAAGGGGGCGGCGGCGGTGGTGCACTTAAAGTTTTAACCTTTCAATTGTCGACATCGCGACGGTCCATCAGTCAACCAGTCGGCCAGCCAACTCCTCGGGTTCTCGTTGACATTTATGACTGAGCCGCGCCACTCGGTCGCTGGCGGTGGCGGTGACGGTGGCTGCATGGCCACAAATCACAGTTACCACGGTTACGAGTGACCTTGCGATCGGTTCTGGTCAGTTGGTCGAGGGACCAGACAAGCCCCTGAATCGCTGATTAATCCCAGGCCACCTCCACGATAATCTGAGGATTAAATTTCATCTGCACGAGCGCAGCAAATGTGGATCGAAATTAATTCTAACGAGGGGTTAATCGCTGGGAACTTAAATCGTTCCTATAACTCAAATTATATAGAAAAGGTTGAGCCCACTTTGGTATTTTTATAATTTCTGTTGTTTCATTGGAAAAGGCGAGAGAGAAATCTAGTGGAGAACTTCTTAAGTTCTTATAACTCCAATGGTGTAGAAAAATGCTTATCCATTTTGATATGATGATCATTGATGTTCTTTTGTGACGTGAAAAGTCGGGAGGTCGTATAGCTCTGATG
>JBAMCP010001922.1:0-10784 GCA_037075105.1 Lissocephala sabroskyi
ATATTTAACTATTAATATATCTGAAACTTAATATACAATTCCTAGATATATTTATATATTTAAAAATCAAATTCGCTAAAAAACTACCGCAAACTATATGCAAAATTTTGCTATAAAAATTCCAATTCAATGATTGTATTTATTTAATGGGGTTGAAGGTATAAAAAGATCTAAAAATCTTCGCTAAAAAATATATATCCTCCCAATAAAATCGAATCTCTGGGCAGCTATGATAAAAATACCCCCTGGCCCACAGCAGGGCTAACCGCGAGAGAGTTTTTGACGATCACAGCACCCCTCGCTCTCTCCCGCTCTCTTTCTCTCTCTCTCCGCCGAAACTGCAGCGGTTGCGGCCGTCGGTTTTCGGGCAACGCCGGCCAGCTGAGCGCTCAGTTCTTCAGTTGCCGCAGAACGAAGCGGATCGGCGGCGTTGTCGGGCAGCTAACGGTTCACTTAACTGCGCTGCGCATGCGAAAGACGAAAACTTCGAAAAGAAAAACAGTAAAGTGCAGTCGAAATTTGTGTATTGACCGTTCGACTCGCCTTGCGTTTTGTGCGTGGCCAGCGAAATTCATTTAACCCCTCGGAGAAGCCGCCAAAAAAATAAAACATTGCGCCACCAGACAAAACGCCGAGCTTACCTTTTTATTCATTTTTGTGTGTTTTGCATTATCGATTTTTGTGTGTGTGGTCGCCACTGCCAACGGTAACGGTTACACCACCGGCTTATCAGCGGTCAATACAAATTTGTTACCCCAGATATCCCACAAAAAACAAATAGAATCCAATCCATTAGCGACTCGGCCCTGCAACATTCAAATAACCGTGGGTGTGTCTATTGTGTGAGTGTTAAAAATGCCAGGCAACCGCCAAGCCCTCGCCAGTTGCAAGGTGCTGTAGACCCCGAGACCAGCGACCACCCAGCCCACCGCGCGCCTTATCCTTATCACCCAGCAGTCCTTTGCCCAGCCATCGCCATGAGCGCCGACACGACGCCGCTGCAGCGCTTCGAGAGCCAGAGCAGCAGCGGCGAGGAGCCCTCCTCGCCCACGGCAGCCAGCATTGTGGCCGCGGCGAATCCTGCTGCCCTGGCCAGTCCCAATCCCTTGCTGGTCAACAACAACAACACCGTCAAGGTGGACCTGCAGTTGCCGCCATTTGTCAGCGGCGGCGGCGGCTGTGCGTCGGGGAAGCCGCGCATGCGCGGCACGGCCCACATTTTCGGACGCATCTTCCTGGACCTTTGCCTGCTCAGCTGTGGTAAGAATCGGTGGGGGCGGGGCGGGTAATTCAACCCATTGAAATTGAATTTATGAGTCGGGCGGGCGCGTCATCGAGGTCGCCTGCGTTCACACTTCTCGTGTTTTTTATGGAGCCCTCGTCTTATCACGACACACCAATTGATCTCTTGGGCACTTCGCGGACAGCCGGACTACTCGACGGCGGCTTAATGGATGCATCACGCAGCTGGAAATGCTCTTTTCGCTTTGTTACCCGAGGCTTTTATAGGCTTTTTGCCTATCAAGGGAAATTGAAGCTTAGGCTTTCAAAGATCTCATCCATTTCCAAAGATCTCTTCCATTTCAAGGGCGCGTAGTAGCTTATAAACTCGAGCTTTAGAGTGCTAATTAAAATGGATAGATTAAAGACGAAACCAAGGAATTAACATATTTATGGGTTCTTTAAACTTTCAAGATTTATTCATTTTCTGTTTCCAGTTTCAAAAAGCTTATTAGTGACTTTGCGTGGGTTTTGAGGTTAACAATCCTTAGGGGATACATGTTTGGAGAACTGGCACTTAGTCGAATTCGAAAGCTTTTACCACAAGGGCATGATTAATTCTGTGAATCACGATAATTTTTTTCGAGGAAGTGGAATTTGATTAGAATTTTGTGTCGCCTGATTTTTGGCGAAGCTCTAATCTTCTTATAGAAAGCGAAGGCAATTTCTCAAGTTCCTCAAGAATCTTCCGAACGTTTATTCTTGTTTAGTTTTATTTAATCATCTCGGGAGGATTTCAAAAACTCTGACCAACATTTTGCTTTTTTGTGGCGCCCGATTTTTGGGGAAACTCTTATAGAAAGGGATGAAATTCCTCAAGTTAAACGATCGGAAGATTGTTGTTTATAATTCTTTAATGATCTCTAGTGGATTTGATCCCATGACCATGGCGTCAGCAAAACTCTGACCAACATTTTGCGTTCTGCGCTATTCCGATTGCTTCCCTGGCACTGGCATGCTTTTTATTTTATTGCCATAACGCAGAGTCCATGAATTTGCACAGACCGCCCCCCTCCCTGTCGACTAAATCGGTGCCAAGAGGAAACGCTTTGTTGCGGCAGCAGCAGCAGCAGCAGCAACTGATGAGCAGCAGGCAATGAAGAGCATTTATGGCATTTATAAAGTCCGTGGTTCAGTTAGTTTTTATTGAATTAATGGAAACAGCACTCCCGAGCGCGAGCGGGCCGAGGTCTATTTAAAAAAAAAAATCCACGCCGCTCGGTTTAAATGCCAGCAGCTCAAATGACCAAAAGGCGACGGTGAGGGGCCCTCCAATCAACGCCCCGAAATTGCCAGCCGGTCCATCGCTCCATCGAGTGGTTGTCTGATTTATTTTCCCCCAAATTCGGCCAGCCAAATTGCTGCGGTTTGTTTGTTTACATAAATCCAATTTACACACACAGCAATCAGCGGCCTCAACTGTCCAAGTGCCTGGGAGACAAACTTTATGGCGGCTGCCACCCGCGGCGAAGACTCGCCGCCGTTGGGTGTCCAATTTCCTCTACTCCCAGCATTATGGCCGGCCAATAAGTGTCCACTCTCCGCTTTCTGATCTTTGCAGTTGGCCTGCCCATGCTCTGCTTCTCGCTGTGGGGCGTGCCGTATAGGCGCGGCTTCTTCTGCAACGACGAGTCCCTGAAGCATCCCTACAAGGACTCCACCATACGCAGCTGGATGCTCTACCTGATGTGCGTGGCCCTGCCCGTGGCCATGGTAAGTGTGGGCCGTTTGGGCGGCTTACGTGCTTATTGATTGATTCCGTTCTGTCCACAGATCGTGCTGGTGGAATTTTACCGCGGCCAAGATAAGCAGCCGCATTATCACCTCAGCAAGAACGGCTACTTCCTCTGCCACTTGGCCCTGCCGGACTGGCTGGTCGAGTGCTACCGCAAGCTGGGCATCTTCGTCTTCGGCCTGGGCGTCGAGCAGCTCACCACGGACATAGCCAAGTACGCCATAGGCCGCCTGAGGCCGCACTTCTTTGCGGTAAGTTGGCTGCCAGTTGCCAGGACATTTGGGCAATGATGTTTGCGTTTTGTAGCTTTGCCAGCCGGTGCTGCTGGACGGCAGTGATTGCGGGGACCCCTTGAATGCCTATAAATATATTGAGGACTATACTTGCTCATCGCCGCAGCTAAGTGGAAAGCTGGCCAAGGAGTTGAGCCTGTCGTTCCCCAGCGGCCATGCCAGCTTCACCGGCTACTCGATGCTCTTTTTGGCCATCTACCTGCAGCGCCGCATGCACTGGCCCCGCACGCGGATGCTGCGGCATCTGCTGCAGTTCGTCCTGCTCATGTTCGCCTGGTACACTTCGCTCTCTAGGATTTCGGACTACAAGCATCACTGGTCGGATGTGCTCGCTGGCGCAGGCATAGGCACTGCCTACGCTGTGGTGGTGGTGAGTCGAAAAAAGTCCAACTGCTCAAGTGACCGATAATTTTTGTCTTTCCTTGCAGACTTCGATTATGTGGTAGGCTATCCCCCTCAGCTTTACAAACTGTCATTTTTCATCGAGTTTTAAGTTCTTAACTTTAAGTTTACAACAATTTCTGTGTGTGTTTTTATGTTGCTCGCTGCTATTTTACGATACTTAAAGAGAAATCCTCATTAAAATCGACAAAAACTGCAAGAAACATTTTAAATATTTCTTTTTTCTTAACAGCCAATTAAAATACCTTCACTATGGGGCCATAAAACTGGCCGCCTGTTTAGTTTTCTTCAGGGGGCCGAAAAAATTACATAAACGGCGAGTGTCCTTGTCTGGCCCCAAACCGGCTGATCGCCAGAAATGCCGTTTGGCCGGGGCGCTTGCCATTGCCGTTAGTTTGGTTAGCCGATAAGCTTTGACTTATGGCCGGCCAGCAGCCGGGCAAGTCGCCTTTTAACTCACCACTAATTAGTTGGCCAATTTAATTGGAGACTTCAGCTCGGCCGGCTGTTCTAACTTCTCGCGAGTGTCGATTTGCATATTAAACGAATTTATGGCCGCACCGATCACTCAGCACTCACGAGCAGGCAGCTTCTTCGAGATGTTGCACAAATTTATAAAGACAATTTATATGGTAACTTGGCTATCAGCACTTAGCGGAGGAATGGGGATTGATGCCGCCCATCGTCGGTGGAAAGTTGGCGGAGAGTCGGGCGCGCTGGGCACTTGAATCTCTCATCTTTCAGTCGTCGCTGCTGACAATTAACACAATTTTCTATTTACATTTTTATCGCAATAATTGCATTTTACCCAATGCATTCAATTGCCCGCATCTGTCAATAGTTTCAAGTTTACATCGATGGCCTGCGCAGCCCCAAGAACCACAATTGCCCCACAGGCCGCCTGGACAAGCGGCTGGGCCTGTTGGCTGCCCCAAAAGCACCCAGTTGGAAATGTGGCAGTGGCGGGGGGGCTTTTGTTTTACGATCGAAGTTTGTGTGTTTTACAACTCGTCGTCGTAAAATTGGATCAATGAATTTCATCCCCTCCGACATCAATCAATGCCTCAAAGATCTGATGTCTTCTTGCGGGAGAACGAAAAGACTTCCACGGCAAAGAGAATCGGTTGAGGTTTTGTTAATATCAAAATATTTGGGGTAATCCAACTGACAGTTGGTTTTAAGTTGTAGGTGGATTTTAGCAAAGTTATAGGAGATTTTAAAATACCATTATAGTTCCTGAGGTATAATTCCTCATGCTCTAAAAAATGAATTACAAAATAAGTTCAGTTTTCTGTTTCTGTTCTTGAATATAAAGTATGAATTGAGGTAATCGAGGTGATAGTTGGTTTTGAGTTGTTGGTGGATTTTAGTAGAGTTATAGGAGATTTTGAAATGCCATTAACGTACCTGAGGTTTTTTTTCTAATTCCCTAAAATGGGACTACAAAATAAGTACAGTTTCCTTATTTCTGTTTTTGAATACAAAGAATGAATTGAGGTTTTAGTTTTCCTTCAAAAAGTTTAAGACCTTTTTTTGGAATACAAATTGCTGGATATTTATTCACTCTACTCCAAAAAAGTTCTAGTTGAAGGACAACTAGGGGACTTTCGGGAATCGGGGGAAGGCAAAGAGAATCGATTAAGGCTTTGATTATATCAAAATATTTGAGGCAATCGAACTGATAGTTGCGTTTTTGGTTGTTGCTGGATCTTAACAAAGTTATAGGAGGTTTTGGGTTATTATTAAAGAACCTGAGTTATAATTTCCAATTCTCTAAAGAAGTTTTACAAAATTAGTGCAGTTTTCAGTTTCTCTTCTTGAATAAAAAATATGAATTGAGATTTCAGTTCTCCTTCAACAAGTTGAAGATCAATCACTCATTCACTCTCCTTTCCCACCTTCCTTGCAACTCCTTTGCCCTTTTTACAGTCATTTCCTCTTCCTCCAAAAGAGAACAAAACCAAATGCATTCCGCTTGTTATCGTGTGGGTTGGTTTGCCTTTGGGTTGCTATTCTTCTAATCTATCAGGGGCAATAATTTTGCTGTTTGCAATTTCGTATCTGTCAATTTCCATCCATGAAATTTGCCTCACAATTCAGGCGCACAAATGAATTTCAGCTCACAAAGGTAGAACGCCCCTTTTGCTATTTTGTTCTCTCTTTTTTATTATTTTGTTGCTGCTGCTGGAAGGCGAAAAGTGTGATAAATTGAGCACACTCGCCTATCAAACTGGAACAATTGCAACAACCCAGATCTCTGCCGGCGACGGTGACGGTGATGGCATACAGAATTTTTAATGTTTTGGTTTGCCCGCTGGGCAGACTCGTCCATTGTCCGGGCGTTAAATTGTCCAGCGACCTGACAGGCCCAAGGGACTGATGCTCTGGACTCTGCGTGGGCCGATCTTCCGCTCGCAATGGGAGGCCGGCGCTGTCGCATCCTCTGGCCGAACGTGGGCTGTCCTTGCTTATCAGTGGACCCGGTCGGAGGGGCAATTAACCGGGCTAGACAATTTGCGTTGGCACTAAACGTTTATTAATGAGTCAAAGTCAATTTTCCGATTGGCTTTCGGCGCAAATCGCCTACAATCCGCGCGGGCTGGCCAATTGCGTTAAGTAAAATCGATAAATCTTGGCAGCGCTTTAAGCAGATAAACCCGCCCAGCCCGTCCTGACATGAAATACGCCAGCCCGCCAGCCCCGCACACTGCCTGCCATAAATCTTCACACCAAAGGGCGTTGCAGCCCAGCGAAGGATCTGCAGCAACCAAAGGGAAGGAACGATTACATTAGAAATCTGCCGCTTACCCAACCGGTGGGTTCGCTTTTTGTTTCCATTCGAATGGCTTTCCAGCAAGAACCGTGAACGTTTAGCAAATGTTGTCACGATTGTAACTGTCAGATAAATAAAAATATCAACCCCGTTCGCCCTCAGCAGGGGGCCGACGGGCCTTCACACCTCCCCGGTGGACATTTTCAATGGTCCTAAACTGTCAGGCCGCCCGAATGATCTATGCGAAGTGTTTAGGCCAACTTACCGGGGCAACTTGAAGTTTGTTTTGCCGACAGGCCAAGCCCCGCGCCGTGGTCATTTCCCAGAGCCTGTTCTTTTTAGAAGCTTCATTAATCTTGGGTAATCCAGAGATACAAAGTTGCGAAGTGGCAGAGTGAAAGGCGTGGTGGAAATCGCTGCTCATCAAAATCCAACAACTTGGAATCAACTTAATTTCCCGCTGGCAATTTTCCCTGGCTGAGCAAATTGAAAACGGTCAACGGATTACCCAAATGATTGGGCACAAAAATAACTCGCGGTTTAATTAAATAAACACGGCATTTAAGATGTTTACATTCCGAGGGCCGGCCAACCGATCAAGTCTAATTAGCGGGGACAACTCGACCAGAATGAAGTCAAGTCAGCCGGCCAACCGGCAACGGAAGTTTTCAATTACAAAAGGCCCGGTCTGGTCGGCTTTTGGCCGCCTGCGGCGGTTTTTATGTCTATGCAAAACAGCCAACACCAGAGGTGATGCTGGGCGAAGCTGGGCGCCGATGTTGGTGTCAAAACGATTGTCATGAATAATGCAAAATCGATAGGAAAGCACAAGAATGCCCATGGAGAAGATCGCGGCGTCTTGATTTTTATGGGGCAATTTGTCCGAGTCCACAAATTGAGTGGACTGGGCAGAGAATTCATAGACTCGTCACTGGCACAGGCACCCCAGCAAAGTTGTCAATGGCAGCTGTCAATCAATAAACATCAAACACACACACACACACACACACACTGCGCCGCTGACGACCCGCTGACGGCTCCGACGCGTGTCGCGCATGCCCATCAGCATAAATTCCCGCGTGTGTGTGAATGCCCGTGGAGAGTTTGGTTTATCGTAAGCTTTTGATTTATTTCAGTCATATATTTGTCTGTCTGGCGGCGGCTCAGCGGACACTCCGTCCGTACGGCTGCTTGGCCGTCTGGGCGAGCACGCAGCCCGTCCCGAGATAGGAGTCCTCCACTTGGAGCTGCTCTAGGCGGCGTGCCTGGCGCTCCTCGGCCGTGTGCTGGAGATAACGCTGATGCCAGTCGCGGTTGCGGGCCTAAAAGGGAAAGACTTCCTAGTGATTTATCCGTAGATTGTAGAGCTGCTTACCCTGGCGCAGAGCTTGTGCTGGAGCTCTTGGAAGATCTGGCGATCCTCGCAGATGTTGAAGTGCAAATCCACCAAATCATTGGCCTTGGCGCGCTGGCGGGCCAGCAGTTGGTTGTCTTTGATTTGGCCCTGCAGCTCTTCCAGCTGCTTGAGCTGCTTGGTCTTGGCCTGCAGGAGCGACTGCTGGCGACGCCGCTCGTCCTGCTCAGCAGCCACTTCCATTCTAGAAGTAAACAGAACTCCTTAGAGACTTGCAGCTTTGATTGGGGCTGGCAACTTACGCCCTGGCGTATTCCCTTTGGTCGGAGAGCAGCTCGGCCGCCAGCTGCTCCCTTTGGGCTTCGTTGCGTTGCAGGTTCTCCATTTGGTTGCCGGTTTCGAGCAGAAGCCTCAGCTGCTGTTCGTACTGGGCCTGTTGCTCTTTGGCGGCATCCAGGCGCTGCCACACTTCGTGCCACATCCGCTCCACCTGGGCTTCCTTTTGGCGCAGGGCCTTGCGCTCCTCGATTTGCTTCAGCTGGGCCTGCTTGGTTTCCCTCAGCAACTCCTTGGTCTGCATGTGGCGATGAGCCTCGGAGTTCTCACTGAAATGGAGTCTTAGTTTGGGTCTATTAATCAGCCCTCGACTTACATTTCGCGCTGCTGCTGCTTGAGTTTGAGGAGCTCTGCCTCTGCCTGGTCGGCGCGCAGGCATTCCAGGTCGATCCACTCGCGACGCTTCCGCTCGACCTCGTCGGCCTGGGCCTGCAGGTAGAGGGCTACTTCCTCGTCCGCCTGCAGCGATTCAGCGTGCAGTTGAAGGCCCAATTTCCAGCGACGTCTCTCCAAATCCTCCAGGCACTCGTCCAAGCGCTCGGCTACTTTCAGGGCAATCTGTGACTTTAGATTGCGGTGGTCGGTGCGTTCTAGGAATTCCATTAAACCGTCCATGGCGGCTGGCATTTCAAACTGTCGGACTTTTCGAATTTTAGTATAAATTGGCTGCCAGGACAACAGTTTGTTTGGGATCCCTTAAAAGGGCTCCGGGAAGCCGGGTTGGTTGTCTTGACGAGTGAACCGGACACCAGGGAGGGTGTTTTTTTAAGCTATTTATTTATTTCAGCCAGGGCCCGTTTAGATTTGGGTCATAACTATGGTAAGAAACGCTCCGAATTTCGAATAATTCTTCGGAGTAGTCGCGCATTTGCAGGCGGAAATTCGATCAAGCATCTAAAAGTATGCAACGCTTAATTTGTTCGAAAGATAAATATGTGGCTGAGTTTCAAAGCAGTAAACTTTGGCCGGGGACCCGAGGAAATTACAATTGGATTTTGGTTGGAATCAGAAATAAATAAATAATTAAAAACTTTTAAAGCAATAATATATCTTTTTATTCAAATAAATGTATTAATTTTCCTTTTATTTTTTTTTAAAATGAGCTGCAAATATATCACCCGTCTGGAGAACCCTTCCAACCCCCTGGCCATCAACTTAATTGACAATAGCCTAATAATTAATAATAATCAATGTCGCCACCCACTGGCCCTACTAATTTAAGTCTTGTTCTTTAAATCCATCATAAATGAAAAAATGAAATGAGAATGTCCCTCCAAAAAGCATTTAATTAATGTCCACATTGGACAGATTGTAATCAAATCTACCTAAGAGAAAAAAAAAAAATTATTAAAAAATATTTATATTTGCTTATATTTTTTTACTTTTATGCTGAATGTTCTTCCAGCGGGGCCTTTAAGTTTATAAATTTTATAATATATTCTCGTGTTACTATTAAATGATCGCCCAGTTTAGTGGCACTTAAATGCGTGGCCTCAAGAAACCGGGGCAAGTCCGTCGTTCCGTTTTATTTATTTAAAATAAACTGATTAGCCGCTTATTAAAACCTAAGTTTTGTTAACTCTAAGGATATTTGAACGATATTTTGAATAATTAAAGTAATTAGGAAACACTTTCTTATTCCCACCCATTGTCTATCAATAAAGATGATGTCAGATATCTGAGTCACAGCCTAACCTAATTATTGGACGAAGCTAATAGATCCGGGTTAATTTTTCAATATCTCAGCGCCAACGTTAAAGTTACAGAGAATTATGAAATTCAAAGAAAGCAATATAAAACTTAAAAGCGAAAACAGTTAAGGATTTTTCCAATTTATAATTTCAAATAAAATATATTATTAAAATTCAACGGTTATTATTTATTTTTTGGAATCTCAAGTTATTCTTGGTTTATACAGAAGGCTTAAAAATACTGAATATATAGAATTAATATACATTAAAAAATATTACAAAAATTTTTTTTTTAATATTTAAATGGGTAAATTATTTAAAACTTACTCACTTTAAAATTTATATGTTAATGTGTTTTAAAATTAGCGAAATTCTCTATTAACCTCAAAAAAAAAAAAAAAAAACAATCCAGACCCTAAAAAAATCTGGTTATATTGCTGAAGCCTTCAAAATTCAAATAAAGAGTGTATAAATTGTATTTTTTGGTTTTCTTTTTGATTGTGAAATCCAAAAGTTGAATTTCATTTAAAAATGCAAACTTAAAGCATCCCAAATAAAATTCAAGCCCAGAGATCTCAATCATAAAGATGATGTCATGCTTCTCGAAAGAAATCTTAAATTGCCTTAGATAAAATCTCAGAACTGCGCGTAATTCCCTTTTAGAATCTTCCTATCATCCTTGTTAGAGTTGAGAGCACTTCCTGCCACCTTTGAGAAGATTCTATTGACTTAATAATTGTTTTTAATCACACCGCGAATCGATCGTATTCCGAGGAATTTATATACCCGGGACGGGGGAATCTGTGGATAAAAGCGCTCAAGTGGCTGTCAATTAACACTTCGCTGCCAGATTCAATCACTTAACCGTTTGCCCGCCATAAAAATGTGATTGCTGGGAGCATTTTTATATCCCATAGAT